>PVJA010001664.1:79782-115675 GCA_004027025.1 Myocastor coypus | reverse complement strand
GAAATCACCAACAGAGTGAAAAGACAATCCACAAATTGTGAATCTTTTTATAATAAGCTATTACAAAAGTTTGAGTAAGACTGTAAAAAGTTGGGAAGTAGGTAATTATAGATATAAAACATAGTAAGGAAATCTGTTTAAAATCACATAGTAATTCCTATTTCATAATACATTTCAAATGTAAACAAGTTTCCCTGAGTCATGTGAAGTTACAAACTCATCTAATGAATTTAAACTTAGTGTTTATTTTTGGAAATACATTTTCTTAGGAGCACATAGACTTAGAAAACTAGTATATTACTAGCATTTGGCTACGTTGTGAGTCTAACAGAAAAGTTAGTATAGAATTCCTTTCAGATCTCTGATTTAGAAAACTGCCCTAGTTGTGTGTATAGGAACCTGTATAAATGAGTGCCATCAGCCTTATCAGGGTATAATTGTGATTTTTGTCTTCCCAAGGAAAAGGTTCTATTAGAAAAATTAACCTTTTCTCTATTCTGTGGGATGAAGTACTTTCCTTATCTAAAGACACACACAGATTAAAGATAGGTAGAGTCATACAGTTTTAGACATGGAAAATAACTTAGAAATAATGTAGGCTTGCGTTGTTGCTATTGTTTGTGTAGTAAGAACTGAACCTAGGGCTTTGAACTGAACTATGTCCCTAGCTGTGTTTCTGTTTTATTTTTCAGTCAGAGTCTTAGTAAGTTGCCAGGCTGTTATCAGCTCCTGCCTTAACCTCTCAAGTAGCTGAAATTACAGGCAGACATCACCTAATTGAGATTTTCAAGGGATCTTTTATAAAAAAAATAAAGTGGTATTTTTTATGGAAGGAGGGTTTTATAAGTTTTTTGTATTTTATTCGTCTTACAGCAGTCATGTTTGGTGATTTTTGCTAAGAAACCCGCTGAAAGATCTCAGCTACTTTTTCCAGTTTTCAGTTTGTGTAAGGATGAACATAAGACCTTAAGAAGACTTTTCATGCCTGCGAATATAAGGAAGTATTTGGTTATGCCATCGATTAAAAAAAAGTTAAAAAATTTTAAAGCAGGGCCAGGCAAATAGCTCAGCAGATTAAAGTGCCTGCTTAGGCAGACAAAACTGCCAGGGTTTGACCCCCAGTGTGATGTGCCAGCCCCACCCCCAGGGTGAGACTGGGCACGATGGTTCACACCTATAATGTTCTTGGGAGGCTGAACATAGGAGAATCACTGCGAGTCTGATCTACCTAGTGAGACTCTGTAGACCCTGTCGTAAAATGCAAAAAAAGAGAAAAAATTTAAAGAGAACAAAACCACAAAATTTAAAACAAGATAATAGGAGCTGGCGAGATGGCTCAGTGGTCTAAAGCACCTGCTTAGGCAAGCTTAGGCAACTGCAGGGAACATGG
This sequence comes from Myocastor coypus, assembly GCA_004027025.1. Lineage (NCBI taxonomy): Eukaryota > Metazoa > Chordata > Mammalia > Rodentia > Myocastoridae > Myocastor > Myocastor coypus. The sequence goes on along the minus strand of PVJA010001664.1, from coordinate 114,285 downwards.
TTTGATCCCTGGCACCACATGCTGTACCAGCCCCACCCCCAGGGCAGGCTGAGCCAGCCATAATATATTTAAAAATAATAATAAAATAAGATCATTGAGTAACAGTGATTAATACATTGTATATTGTTATATTTAAATTATTACTTGGTGTAGGATGTCATTTAATTGTCTAAACAATATTAGCCAATATTATCACAAACTTTTCAATGGCTTAAGAGTGTGTGTGTATGTGTGTTTAAGAGAGAGAGAGAGAGCCTTCTATTTTTTAAAAGAATGCCCTAGGGCTTGGGGATATAGCTGAGCTGCACAGGGCCTGTCTGGTAAGTGTATGGTCCAGATTTTGATGCCCTCTAAGAAAAGCACTTTAGAAAACAATATGCTAAGTATAAGGTACATGAACTGTTAAAATTAATGTTTAAGACTGCTTTCACAACACAAATTCACTTATTATTCATTAGGATACTTCTGGTAACTGCTTGAGAAAAAAGATAAAAATTAATTGTATTTAGAGGGTTTTGCCAGATCGCCTGTCCTCCTCAGCTGTGGCATGATCTGAGGGGGTCAAACAGTCTTTATTCACAGATTCTTGCACAGTTTAGCTCATCATTGGCTCATTCCCAAACAGGCTCTTTTCATGGAGCTGAGTGACACCCACACCATTAAATGACTGCCCTGTAGCATCAGTTAGAGAGTTTCAGCCTAGGTCGTCAGCTATCTTAGGCAGAGTTCCTCAGTCCAGCCATTGAAGGCATGTGAGACAGGTTGTTTCTTTGTTGTGTGGCTGTAGTTGTCTTGCACGGCATGGGGAGTTTATTAGTATTCCGGCCCTTAACCTATTCATGCCTTGATGCTGCCTCCCTCATCTGTGGTAATCAAGATGTTTCTAGACATTACTGCATGTGCTCTGAAGCAGGAAATTACCACTGCTCCAGAGAAGGAAGGACGCTCCCACTAGCTGCACCTGTGCTTGGGCCCAAGCCAGACTCACATGTGTATCAGTAAGTAACTGAAAGGCTAAATAAAGTCCAGAATGCACAGTAGACAATGTGAAATGAAAAGACATTATTCAAAAGAAAAAGGAACGAGGATGGGGGAGAGGGGTATTTTCTTAACAATCATCATCTTATTATTTTGTTATTTTTAAAAACTTTTAATAAAACAAATAAATAAATGAGTTACAATCTGATCAAATATTTTAGAGGTGCCATAAGACAAAAGCCAACCTTTATGTGTGTTTAGAAAGCTCAGTGGGACCTCTACCCCATGCTGAGGAAAGTAGCTTGCAACCTGTTAGACATCAGATGCGCTGAGCTGGGCTTTCTTGGTATTGAAGAATGAATATTCAGGACAGTGAAGATTAAGAGCAGGAGAGGCTCACTGGTAGAAAGCTCCTGGGGTCTAGAGTACTCCTGAAAGAGCCTCTGGCTCAGGCTATCTGTCTAAGGACATTGTAGGCAGCAAAATCACAGCACGGGTACAGTATGACTAGCTGGGGTTCAAATTGCAGTCACGATAGGATTGTATGTGTGACTTGGCTAGTATTGGACTAACAGAGAAGCAAGACATGCAGCGGGGTGTACGCACGTGTCCATGACTCAGCATATCTGTAACTCTTAACATAGAACAGAGGCATCCCCCAAAGGAGATGAGAACCTGGGTCCCAGCGTTCTGGTCCCCCGCGCGTGCTTCCACCCCATGTGCTTGTTGTCTTTTCTGGGCAACACGACAAGTCAGTAGTGCTAGTTAGAATAGAATCTCAAGCTACTGTCGTTCTCCAGGGCGGCTCTTGGGCCTGCTTGTGCGGTCCTCAGTATCACTTTATTCGGTTTCTTTTCTAAAATGTTTAAATTTCTTGCTGCTTATCAGTATTACATTAAAGCTATCAAAATAGTAAAAATAACAGTAGTTCCTAGAACTGAAACTGCAGATTAGGGTCCAGGAAGTAAATTTCTGAACTGTGTGTAATAGGATAAAAAAATAATATACAACAGTTAAAAATTGACTTGGTGCTGGGGAGATAGCTCAGTAGAATAAGTGCTTGCCTTGCAAGCACAGGGTCCTGAGTTCAATCCCCAGTACTGTAAAAACAAACAAAACACAAAAAGAAAAAAATGACTTAGGTTTTTTTTTTTTCCTTGAATTGAGGTTAAAAATATCTAGGAATTGTATTCCACATTCCATACACAAGGTGTATGAATATTTAAATTTAAAAAAATAATTTCACTCTTTACTCTTGCTCTTTCTAAGCAGTTCTAGAAGTCCCTTCTCCTGAGTATCTCTGTGAAGTATGACCAAAAATACAAATAAAGGCTGTAAAATGATTGTGAGCCCTTTTACATTTTAGTTTCTTTGATGGAATATCTTTTAATTTGCAAACATGGCCTGTGTTCTTTTCTTGACTTGGCATTTATGAGGTGGCTTAGTCTCTTGACTCAAACCATCTTTGGGTGATCTTTAAATTTCTAATTACTTGCAGCCCAGCACTCTCAAACATGTCTAAAGATAGTTTCAGAAGCAATCAATGGGTCAGGTTTTGACAGTTCACCTTTTATGGGGGTGATTATTACTGCTATCAAAAAAGATAGGAAGGAGTTTTGTTTTGTTTTTTTAGTCCTGAAAAATACTTGTTGAATTGATGGCACCTAAGTCGTTTAAAAAATGACTGCTTACCAATAAGAGCACTTGATTTCTTTTTCTAGAAATGGGAAGAGATACCAGGAGGTGATCTCAGGACACAGCAGCCTCCCTGAGTATTCATTTAATTTGGATCGCATATCCCTTCCTTGGGTCAGATGATACACAGAAATCATTTTCACCAAAGCAGAGACATTGTAAGGGGGTGGCCTGTCCAGTCTCTTGAACGAGGGTCCGTATGCAGCCCCAAAAAGCTGTAGGAAAAACTGTCATCCAGAGACACTGTGGAAGCTATCTATCTCCAGGTGACGCAGCTCACCAGCAGACCAAATGCTGCAGAAGCCCACATGCTAAAGCATGGAGTCTGATGTGGCGCTGCAGAAGATTTTGCACCTCACCTTATGTGATGAGGCAGAGAAACGCAGGCATACCACAACATTGCTTCAGATTACCTTCCCGCCATGCATGTAAGGTAGATGTGAGATGTGCCCACCATCCATAACCCAGAATTTTTGGTCCCAGGTATTTCTGGTAAGGGATAATTAACCTGTAAAATGTCAAGACAATCTAGTTAACAATAATGCAAATCGAGAGCATAATATTAAGTGAAATAAGTCAGACAAATGAGATTATATATTGCATACTTTCTCTCATACGAAAAATTCAAAATATATGTATATAAATAAAGAACAAAATAGAAGATAGATAGGAAGCAAGGAGAAGTTTATTAATTCTCCAAATTATCTGTTGTTGTTTCAAAAATACATAAAATATATGCTGATTTGCTTTATTATTACTGCTGCTCTCTTAGTTCATTAAAGAATGTTTGGTGCCTATCATCTGTTTTTTCTTTGAGAAAGAGAATCTTTTTATATGTCTTATACTCTGAATAAATATTTTGAAGATGATGTTATACAGTGTTTTAACAATTGTTCTCTTATTCTTAAATTTTTTTTTCTGTAAAGTAAAAATATTTAGAAAATGAACAAATGTTTGCACAGATGTTTCTTAAAATATATAAGCACTATTTGTGCATGCAGAAATAGTTGATAAGCATAATTTTTCATCAGAGAAATATAGAATGAAAGTCACAATTATATCTTCCCAAATACCCATTAGAATGTTACATGTAAAGTATCTGGAACTCTTACACCTTGTGGATGTGAATGTCAAAGGGAATAGCGACTTTGGTAAACTGACTGTTGCTTAAAACGTTAATCATTTGTACTCCATGCCAGCCCATACAGTCCTTGCTATTTACACAGAGAAATGAAGAAACATGGCTGCACAAAGGTTTGTGTATAATTGTTGGTCTCAGTTGCATTTATAACCATGCTAAGGCCGTCAACGTGTGACTGTACAAGAAGAACAAATGGCAACATAACCCAGTAGTCTCAAAATAATTACAGTTCACAAAGCCAAATCGAAAGGAATACGTACAAAATTCAGTTCAGATACAGCAACCTGGAGAGTGTCAAACCATGTGTAGTGACATCTGACAAAGTAGTGTCAGTCTGACAGTGAGTAGTGGAAGGGATGGGTTCTAAAGGGTCATAAGGAGGTTCTTGGGCTGAGAGAAATGTTATCTTGATTATAAGGATGGTGCCAGGAGTGCTCTTAAGTCAGAACTGATGCGTCAAATAACTAGAGTGTGTACAGGTCGTATGACTTTTCATGAGTGATCAGCTTGTGTTCTTCCTTCAGGTCCATCTTGTGTTATATATTTAGGTTCCAGAGTAACATGTAACCATTCATATTTTGGTAGGCCTCAATTCTCAGTTGTAAGTGTAGTATTATATCAGACCACTGAAATGTCTTCTGTCACTGAAGTCTTATATTGGGATACAGGTAAATTGGTCTTTTGATGTTCAGAGTCATTTCATAATAAAACTCTGAAAAGAGATCAGGACTATCTAATGTAGATCATGTAGAGTCTTTTTAGGCATTATTTTGATAAATCTAGGACCTTTTTTTTTTTTTTTTTTTCCTTCTGGGGCACTGGCGATTGAACTCGAGATTCTATACTTGCCAGGCAGGCACTTATTCTAGAGAGCTATCTCCCTGATCTCCCCAACCTCTTGGTACCATTTTAATAATGCATAGTGGACAACCAGAAAAAAAACCAGCACAAGATAAAAATCCAATTTCAGCTGACTGAAATTTATAATTAGGATTAGAAATGAAATGCAAAAGTAATTTTCTCTGCTAAAAAATGAATTCATATTGTTTAGGAGTAATTTGGAGAAAAGCAATCTGAGCTGCTCTGCTGAAGTGAAGTCCAAAATTATACAGCATCTTATAATTCATTGGTCGTTGGACTGTGCGTATCAACATGAAGTTTAGTCTTCATAATTTTTTATTTGTTGTGTGGTGAAACATAGCCAATAACATTTCTAGGATTAGAAGAAAGACTAGGTGTTAGACTGGTTAAACAGGATGTGGATTATGGATTTAGAAAGTGCTTTGCTTTATTTTTGTGTTAAAAAATGACTTAAATGAAGTTTTAATGCTTAGAACATGACTGTATGTTTTATGCAAGTATATATACTACATGAAGAATGTCATAAACAGACAAATTCTGCAGTCAGGTGTTTTCTGATGGCAGGAACTAGCCATGTACGGCAGTCACTAGAGGCAGGGCTACATGGCCATAAGAGTTAGCTTTGTTGACTGAATGTGGCTTCACTCTTTAGACCATACTTGGACAAACAGGCAGGTCAGTATGACCAGTCTATTTGTGGGTTTGTCTCAGAAGAAATTCTCAGAAGTGAATTTGTAAAATGCCAAGGGAAAATACAACTCATTATGTTTTTTAATGCATATGTTACAGCTGAGTCTTTCGTTTATTTATTTATTTTTATGGCCAGCTCAGCCTGCCCTGAGGGCAGGGCTGGCACAGCATGTGGTGCCGGGGATTGAACCGTGGTCCCTGCAGCCACCTAAGCTTTCCTAAGCAGGCACTTTAGACCACTGAGCCATCCTGCAGGGCCTCAGCTGAGTCTTTCTATTTGAACAAGTTCACTTAATTCTTTTTGCCTCTTGGAAGGAACACTTTAGCCCGTATCTTAGACCCTGGAACATGGATAAATGTTAACCTACAGAGAGCCTCTGGGTTTTTTTCTACCAATACTTTCTTTCCTCATACTTTACTGTCTTCTTCATAGAAGAGGAACTTTTTTTATGGGTGGCTAGGGCAGTTGTTAAAAGTTAGTGTGCAAACATCAGTTGAAATATATTATTACTCTTTGTAGAGAACTGTCCTGTGCCTTTGTCCCCAGATACCTAGCCAGATGCCAGCCCATTTCTGCCTTTCCCCACCCAAGGCACCACTTGTAGGGACCTAGTGTTGCTTGCTTGCCACCCTGATGTGGGCACAAACTAGGATGAATTAAAAGAGACTCAGTGCATCTAGCATATTAGTAGCCAGGGACCTCCTGGCCCTTGTAGGCAGAGCGCCAGGAGCATTTGTTCATTCCTTCTCTTCACCCAGGTGCCATGCATGTACCAAGGCAATGCAAGATTCATCTGCATTCCAATACCTTTAATAAATGCTCAGGCGAACAACTTAATCTCAGCTCTCCTGACTTTCCCCAGAAACTGCAGTGCACCACCATCTCCATGTTGTTCTATTCCTTTGCACCAAATGGAGGAGGCCAGTTAGGTCTCAGTTCTCCTCTGGCAACATGCAACTCCGTTAATAGAACTTTCTAGTTTGCTGGAAATGTAAGCAGTTCTAAGCCCATTGAAAGACTTCACTTTAGAAAACCAGTGCTGAGAAAATACCATGGAAGTTGTTTTTGAGATGATCAAGATAAGACAATAGCATATGATGTTAAATTTAGGATAATTAAAATGTATATTGAAGTGATTTATAGCTGTTTAACCATCAGTGAATGAAGGGAATCTAAAAAGACTTCTTAGTCTTAAATAATTACAGAAGAATCCATGTGTATTTGCAAAGCACAACTCTTACGTTTTGTGTAGAACTATTAGGTATAGCAGACTCATGATATTTTGTGGCTAAAATTATTAACTTACCAGTGGGAATTTTATCTAATAAGAAAATCTTACTTTGAAACGTGTTTTCTGTCATATTCATTAATTGTTTGCTTTTTTGAAAATTATGGTAGATGCTTTATTTCTTACCTATGGTGCAAATTTTCCTGTCAGAATGCACCTGTATCACCATTTTATTTGGTGTTCAGTTTACTGAATGACTGGTACATTTTCCTGTGCATACCTGTTACTGTCTTGGGGGATGGCAGCTGCATCGTTTAACTTGGCTGTGTAGTAAGTGAACATGGCAGTGGCAGTGCAGAGGAGATTCTCCAGTTCTTGTTTTATCTTTTTGTACTTATCTTTTACAGTTTTAATTTAAAAAATTGAAGATCTGGGAATAACTGAGACTTCTTTTGTGCTGTGCACCCTGCTAGCTCTTTTCTCAGCCATCTCTGTTTCCGTGTTCAAATATTCACCCTAGGATTCAGCTGCACAGGTCTGGGGGCCCACATCGCTAGCAGGGTAGTGTTGCACAAATGTCTCAGTGCCTCACTTTCCTTACTCATGAGATGGGTCGTGCATACATCACGGATCCCAGATCCAAATGGAAAAGAATTAGCAGTATTGAAAGCTTAGAAAAATGCTTTTTGTAAACACACTGGTTAAATATTTCATTGTTTAATCATCCAATTCCGTTGAACTGATAACCGTAGCATTTGGTGGCATTCTAGATGGCCACTATGTACAAGATACAAGGGTTACCGTCCCTTATGCAAAAAGACCTGAAGTTTTAGATTTTGGAAAATTTGAAACTAGACTTTACTTAGACTCTACCAGTTGAGCGTCCAACATATCCCAGTTTTAGAATTTAGATTTTCATGTTAGGAATGCACAAGCCTGCCTATGTTGAGTCCTTAGGGAAAAGCTACATATTTTTATGTTTTCTCAAACACTATTTTCATAACTTTTTTGCACAAACTAAGAGTAGCAAAAGGAATGAATATAAATTTTAAATATCTGATTTCCTAGATCCTAGCACCCAGAGGCAAGTATTTTTGCATTTAGCTGAGAACGTTTTTCTTGTCCAGCAGTTCTAAAATTCTTGTCATTGTAGTGACCACAAAAGAGAGGTGCCCACCTAACGAAGGGCGTGTGACTGGCTGTTTGCCCATACAAAGGTGCTAGTGATCTGGGTAGTTCTATCAAAGAGATAGAAGAATTCAGTGGCAGACCTATTGAGCCTTTGGCTGTTCCTTTAGAGTGCAAAAGGTATACAGTAGTGTCCTCTGCCCTGTCCACACTTCTGCTTCCCATGGTTTCAAGTTGGAAAGTATTAAAGGAAGATTCTGGAAGTAAATAAAAGATAATGTTTTGTTCATTGATGAGTTGTACATACTTCTGAGTAGCCTGAGGAAATCTTGCACTATTCCATTTGTGGCATTGGCTTTTTTTTTTTTTTTTTTTTTTTTTTTTTTTTTTTTTTTTTTTTTTTTTTTTTTTTTTTTTTTTGTATTGGGGATTGAACTGGGGCTTTGGGCTTGTCAGGTAGGCACTTATCCCACTAGCTGTGTCTCAGACCCTGAGCAGTACCTTTGTAACTGAAGCTTGCCACCCATTGGTGGATCAGGAAGTATGTTTGGAACATTGTAACTAGCATTTTATTTACCCAGCAGACATAGAATAGTATGAAAACATAAGATCGATCTGTCTCCCTTCCTACCTGTATCTGTGTAGATATATATCTGCTCTTCCCGGGATACCCAGAGGCTACAACGCTTTACTTTTAATTTTCAGACAGGGTTTCACAGAAGTTGCTGAGTTGCCCAGAAAAGGCTCTAAGTTGTGACTCTGTCACAGCCCCCAGAATGCTGGAGTCACAGTTGTGTGCCATGATACCTGGCTCAGAGAATTTTAAATTGTGATAAGCAAGATTTTTTAAAAAGTACCTGAAACATAAATATAGGGAAGTATTCATGGCTTTAGTATAGTTTATGAACATACTGACATGTCAAATAGTGAATATGCTGTTTTCAGTCCAGAAACCAAACAAAATGCATTTTAAGCAGGAAGATATTAATTATAAGGTAATTAGGGGTTTCAAATATAGATTCTAGGCTATTGGCATAATTTCCAAGTAATATAAAACTGATCTGTCAGAGGGCCACATCTAACAGGGTTGCTGGAGATGAGTTTCAGACTCTACTCTCAGAAAACCAGAGTTGAACTGACCTGGCTGTGGTCACAATTGCTTCTTGACACCCAGAAAATTGGAGAGTGCCCCAGTAAGCAGTGATGGGGAAAACCTTGCACTTGCTTGGTCGTGTATGCAGCTACTATCGTGTTCTAACCTCTGTAGGTAGTTCATTATTGCTTTCATCATCTTAGATGAGTTTCTTCTATTTGTAGAACCTCATTTTTGTCCAGAATTCTAGCTGTAAGAGCAATGTCTCTGGCTTCTTGGCTGTTGTGTAGATTGTGAGTAGGATGTCACATAGGAGAATTGATGTGTCCTGTCCGACTCGGTGCACGCATCGATTTCTGGACTTTCACACTTGCTCGTCCACCCATGCTTTCCAGACGACTGCAGTATTAGCAGAAGCATGCTGTTGCTCATATATGGAAAAGGGGCTCACTTCAGCTCCAGAGGAAGTTAGAACAACATCAGTATATGTAGGGCATGGGCTTTGCTATCCAGAACAAGTAAGAAATGTATGGCAGGAGTTACATTTGCTTCAGAATATCCTGATTAAAAAAGGCAGGAGGGAGAGATAAGACATAACTAGCAAAAAAAGGTCAATAGACTGAATTATAAATATTTGGTTGACCATTATTGTTGTATATCTTTGAAAATTTGCATAACCAGAAATAATTCAAATGTACACATACACATTTGCTTATGCTTCTTTAACACACACACAAAAAAATGGCTTTTACTTTTTGGAAGCCGTACATGAACAGTGGAATAAAGAAACCAAGCCATGGCAATTAAGAATCAGACCCCCCCTCCAGTCCCTCTCTTGGACAGGAGCTTTCTTTCCCTTAATATATATGTTCTGCTCGTAAAAAAAAAAAAAAATCAGACTAAGAAAGAACTGTTGACTCCCCTTGCTTTCTGAAATTGTATTACTCAGTCATTTCAGTGACAAATAAAAAGCACTGTCACTGTCAGCCTTTTACTCTAAAATGAAACCACTACCTGTAGTTATAATAATTATTAGCACTTAATATACCAAAAAAGTGATTTCATGTCAACTTGAATGAATTAGGATTAAATAGTTAATGCATTGTATTGCATCCAGAAAGTATCAAGGCTAGATCTTCTGACTGTAAGTACTAGGTTCACACTGCTGTAACAAATTTAAGTTGCTTTCAGCCTATAAACTTTTGAATGTGCTCTATTCAGACATTTCTTCCCTTACTCTTTGTTGAAAATATCGAACTGAAACAATGGCATGTGTGTTTCAATACTGCTGATATCAGAAGTGTATGTTGAGACCTACGGTTCCAACTTTGACTTTTCCTCTTTTTTTGTATTTTTTTTAGGGGAGGGTCTACAGGGTGTTCAGGGTGTCACTGCTAGAATGGACTGGTGGTGATTTTCCTGCTTACAGCATCCCAAGGGCTGGAATTACAGGTTCAAGCCACCACACATGGATGTCTCAGTGCCTCCCAGGGGCTGGGCCAGCACAGCAAGTCAGGGATTGAACCTTCAGACCCTGTACCTGTTTGCAGGCGCTTTAATCCACTGAGCAATTTGGCTAGCCCTTCAGCTTTGACTTTTCAAAACCTTGAAAGTCATCACTTCCATTCTTACCACAGGAAGATTGATAAACTCCATCAGCTTAAAAGAAAACAAAAACACCGAGAGAAGCCAGTGGCTTTATTTGACCCAGTAGAAAACTGAGGTACCAGAGGGGTGAACCACTTCCCTTAAATCTGAAAGGGGTGCATCAGGAGTGTCAGCTGAGCTCTGCTTACAGAAGTTGCTAGAGTGGAACTTGTGGGAATACTAAGATGATCCTTCCAATAAATTTTTGGAGGCTGAGTGTAGATTGTTTTAAGAGTGACAGACTTCCCTCCTGTCACTGCAGTGTCCCCAGACTTAGCACTCTGCTGTCTTCTCACCACAGTGAAGATCTGAGGATGATCCCTTTATGCCTCTGGCAAGAGGAGTGAGCCAGTCACCACCTGAAAGTACATGCAGACTTCTCCAGAAAGTTTACTCTGGAGCAAAAGATTTTATTAGCCTTATCCAAAAGCCAAAGGAGTAGGACATGCCTCCTTAGCTCGCAGATTCAAGTGCCTGCAAGTAGGTGCAGGGGCTGGTAATGCCGGCCCTGCTCCCAGGGCGTGCTGAGACAGCAGTTGAGACTGGGCGTGGTGGCATGCGCCTGTAATCCCAGCTCTTGGGAGGCTGATCACTAGGACTCCAGTCTCGTAGTGAAACTCTGAACACCCTGTAGACCTTACCTAAAATAGGAAAAAAAAAAAAGAGGAACTGGGGGAAAGATACTCCTGACACACAGGCTGCAAAGAACATTTACTTTCTATAGACTTCCCCATTTCTATAAGTACCACCACAGCGCTGGTCTCCAGGATAGTAGTAGCAGATTAGAACTGAAAGAACTATAATTCACTACCTCTGAGAGATGTGAGTTTAAAGAAGCCTACAGTGTCAAGAGAGGAACAGGACCCAGCAGGTATGGTGTCACACACCTATAATCCCTGCATTTAAGACCTGAGGTAGGGGGATTTTGAGTTTGATGGCAATCTGGGCCACATAGGGTATTCTATGTCATTCTCAATTGCAAAGCAAGGCCCTGTCATGGGTGGGGGCACTAGAGGAATTTTGACATCTCTAGCACCTATGGCTATATCAGACTTTAAACACAGCCCAGCTTGCAGCCAGCTGAACACACACACACTCTCAGAAGGCCAAGTTACCTCACTGTAGTTTCCCAGTATAACATGTCTGCTTTCAACAGAAAAACACAAGCCATGCCAAAATTCGAGAAAAGCCACCACTTGAAAAGACAGGGCACTCATTAAAGCCACCCTAGGAAATGACATGGATAATATGCTGCAATTCTCACAAGCCAAACAATTTAAAATAACTATAATTAATACATTAATGGCTGAAATGAAAGAAGTAGACAACAGACCAGCACAGTTAGGCTATGTAAGAGCGGACATGGAAACTCCTAGGAGGAAGTGCGAGATAGCATTAGCAGTGTAGCAAGTGAAAACCTGCTCGGTAAATAGCCATGGCTGAGAAAGGCATCTGCGAGTTTGAAGAAAGGTAGATGGAAGCTTCCCAAATAGAAAGGCAAGGAAGGAAGCGCTTCTAAGTTAAAGATGCAATCCACCAATAATTGAAATATAAAAAGAAAAAAGAACAAAAATTCGAAGTAACTTTCCTGAATTAATGGTAGATGATACAGACACAAAACCCCAAAGACTACTGGGTATATTTAAATGCCCAAACTAGGAAATAAGCAGAAACCAAAGATGAACAACCCATACTGACTAAACACATCATGTTTAAACCATCAAAATCTAAAGACAAAAAGAAACTCTGAAAAAAGCCAGGGGTTAGGGAGGAAAACCCCGTGTATACAGAGAAGAACAAGGTTAATTAAGTAAGGTGCTTTATAAAGTAAGTGTATATGTATTTGCTGATACATGTTTATGCCTTTGGTTTTACATGGATGTTTTAAATGCTTGGTGTGCTCCATGCTTTATGGAGTGACAAGTGGTTAAGAAGTAATTGTTTCTTTCCAATCAAGGAGTAAATCAAGAGATCTAGGAGAGAAAATGGTAACTTCCCCGGGTGGATCTTGGAGGACTTGGTGAATGGCATGGTGTGAAGCCCTTTTCTTCTAGACTCTGCTTCATTCCTCCCTCCCTGCCTTAGCTCCTGTCAAACACAAACAACTTACACTTTCTCATTTTCCTCACCGCTGATATTTTTTTGAAACTCTCTCCCCTCATTTAGGTTATATTTAATTGAGGAAATAGTAGCTGTGGAAAGCATGTGCTGTCGTTTCCACCCCTTTGCTTAAGTCACTGAGTTCTCACGAGGCTCTTTTCGTTCTCCACAGAAACGGTTTAGCAAGCCTTTTCCTGTTCCTGCAGTTACTGCTTCAAACTTGGCTTGACTCCTTGACTACTTCAATAATCACCCCCAGACCATTTTTCCAATGTCCTATTCCTCGTGAAGGAGATTAACACCTCCTGTCCTTGGCTTAAGTCCTTCTATCATTCTCTCTTTGCTAGCACAGTAAAATGTTCCTCTTTAGTTTGTCTTTCCAGGATATTCGTATTTTGTCCTCCCTCCCCCCCAGAGGAAAATTCCATGAAATACTTTCCAAACTCATTTGACAGAAATATGTTTGAAGCTTATATGGCAGAAATGTGTTCAGAGTCTCTAAAGTGTTGCAGAATGCGTTTTGGGAAGTGCTGGGACTCAAGGAACGGGCGTGGGAACTGGAGGGAGATGCGTAGTGGGGTCATCTCACAGGAGTGGTCAGCATGGAGCAAGGCCAGCTGCGGATGAGGTCAGGACGTACATTAGGATGTCTCCAGATGCTGATTCTGTCTCCTATGATTTTCAGAGTAGTCCCCTGCACCTGTTTATAATCTGCAAAGATTTAATCATGCAGAAAAATTGGAGGAAACATCCTACTCTTCATCTCAGGAGAAAAAGAGATTTTAGCCATGTTTCTGGAAACTTGCATGGGCAGAATTTAAGGTCTCCCAGAGAGCTCAGTCATATTTCATTTATAGTTGTAGTTCATGTTGACAGCATGAGTGCAGGATAATTTGGCAAATTTGAGAGAAATGTGTTTTCATTTCTTATGAATATTTTACACTACTTTTTTATGGCCTCCCTAAAAGACACTTAACAATTGTTACTCTAAAATATGAAGGTATGCTTGGCAGCATTGCTGTTGCTAAAGCGTTCTTCTTTTATTTGTGATTTCACACGGCTGGAAATTTCTTAGTGAAGTAGGAATAAACAAGTGTTGTCACATCCTGCAGGAGTACTTCCTCACTCTGCAGTGATTTATGACATTTTAAACCTATTAGCTATAGAGGATGTGATACATTACATGTCTGTATGTTACAGTAACTTGAAGTACATAGCCTCAAGGGAGACATCTGGGATCTGTGCTGCCAGGCCACTGCGAGAGTCGAGAGGCCGTCTGCTTCCCTGGGTGTGCCTGTAGCAGTTACGGCCTGCACAGAAAACCTTTATATGGTCAGGGGCAAATGTGTGGCAGTGAGGCGGTGCCTATGGAGCCCGAAGACATGTCCTGGGGCAGTGGAAGCAGAGGGTCCCAGGGGTCATCTGGGCCTGGCCTATGTAGCTCCAGGCCTCTGGCTAGGCCTATGGGCAACAGTATCACAAGGACCATTACAGTAGGCAGTTAAGTGTGCTTTTATGACTTCAGGGCAATTCCTCGTCTAGCTGTGTATGAAATTACGCATTTCTATGCTTAAAGACTGAACTTTAAGATGACATCAGATGTATCAAAGTGGAGGAAGAATCCATGATACAAATACATCATGTGCAAAAATTTGTTATTTTCTGAGATTGTGGTTTAAAAAGGTTTTTGAAATACCTACTGTGCTACTTCCTTTAGAAACTAACATGCTCAATTACAAGAGTCAGGGGTCTGGTCTCTTTAGTGAGACAACTTTTATATTAAGTTTCTATGTTACGATCCTGTTTTTGCATAAAGGTGTCAAATGCTGCAGCTATGTTTCATTCATTATGATGCACTGAAAACCAATTTATGTGCTGTGCTTTGAGTACATTTTAGACTAGTGTCAGTTTTCTTTATCATATAATGCTCAAGTGTCTCACTTTGTACATTTGCTTCATGAGTCTGTGATGTGTTTTGATTGAAGGTAAAAACTTCTTTTATTGAATTCAGTTAATAGATTGCTTAATGCTATTTTCATGACCAAGACAGAAATATCAAGCTGCCAAAAGAAAATACTGGCATGTAGAAATAAATTACATTATGAAATAATGTACATACTCAAATAAAGAATTTAGCTTGCTAACTTTAATTTTGGAATTACCATATTTATTAGTATAGAAAAACACCATTTTTGCTACAAAAATTCCTTTTGTGTGGGAAATTTTAAACCCTCTGAAGGTTCAGCAATTGAGTTTAGGGAATATATGAACAATAGACAGATTATCAGCAAAACAAAAAAAAAAGTAACTATGTGCATATACATCAGAGCCCCACAAAATATGTTCAAAGAAGCATGCAGTTAAAAGGAATATGGTATGGTTGGTTCTCTGTCAGAGGTGGGACAGGCTGTGGGGAGATCAAGGGAGGTATGTGGGTCAAGGGAATTGGCACTTTTACAGATTGAGTTTCAGATAATGAAAGCTATCTGGTATAGGGATCTGTTGGTGGGGTAGTCCAGGGGAGAAAAACCAGAGGGAGATGAGAGGATTTAGATAACAAAGACAAGAGATAATAGCTAAGGTGTGGGGGTAGGCCAAGCCTGATAAGCAGAGGGTACCTCCTTCCCTTCCCATCCCCAAGAATAGTAAGGGCCTTTATTTGTACCTTTACAAAGTTGCAGGACACAAGATTGCCTAGGGATTTACAGCCTACAACATCCAGCAGGATGTTTTTCTCAAGACTGAGGTAGCTTGACTACTTTAGGCAATGAGGCTTATTCTGCACTCCCACATAGGATCAATTTCAGCTTCAGTGGCTTGCAGCAGTCTGGAGCAACTCACAGAAGAATTAGTGGTGTCCTGTGGCAGTCTGTGATGGTACCCTAATGTCTCCTGATGCACAGGTAATCTTCTCTGTTTGATAAACTTCCGGGAGAAGTGATTAGTGAATACCTTTTGGAGGGTCTGTCTTTAGGCAGATAAGGGAACTTCAAAGGCAGCTTTGCCCTAGGTATCTTGAGGGCCAAAGCAGGCAAGAGACCAGGCAGAAGGTCAGAGAGCTGGGATCTGTGTCTGCCTCTAAGGCAGTGGTTCTCAACCTTTCTAATGCCGTGACCCCGCAATACAGTTCCTCATATTGTGGTGACCCCAAAGCAAAAAATAATTTTGGTGGCTACTTCAAAACTGTAATTTTACTACAGTTATGATTCGGAATGGCTTTAGGCGACCCCTGTGTTTTGGTCGTTTTACCCCTGCAGGGGTCATGACCCACAGGTTGAGAACTGCTGCTCTAAGGCCCTCCAGGATCCTTAGTTGAAAGCACTCAGCAAGCCCCTTTACCATGCTTTGGGCTGTCTGATGAACTCTAGCATTCATTTAAGGCAGATTTTAGTTTTTATGCTCCCTATACAAAATCACTAATTTTTAAAAATTTTTGTCTTGCTTCAGCCTCCCATAACTCCTTCCTGTGCTGGCATTACAGCGGTGCAATATCATACCTGCCTTCAAACAGGTTGTTCAGCTGAATAGTTTTCAGTCTATTGTGGCTTACTTATTTTTGAAGAGTACAAAATGGTAAAAAAAAAAAAAAAAAAAGCATTGGAAACAATACAAAATTTTGTGAAACAATGGTTGTATTGCATAATGTTATCTTCAAATTAGATGTTTAGGTCATAGATATAAGCCTATAAAATTGGTTAAAAAAAGATAAGAAATTTAAAAAAAGTATTAGCTATTCCTTCAGTACACCAGCAGAAAATAACACCGTTACCCAAACTGCATGTGTACATAAATACATGTTTTCCCCTTGTTTCTTTTGATCTAAAATCACTAACTTAGAATCGTATTTTGGGGATCTTGTTCCTATTCAGGTAGGGAACATGGAGATTTAGCTCCTGTGCAGTCACATAATGTGTATAGAAATGCGATTGCTCCATTAGTTCTTTTCTTCACTTTTTCAAAAACCATATTATTAGCATTACTTAAGGGAATGAGCACTCAGATTAAATTCTAGAGAGACTTAAATTCTCATGGGCTTTCTTTCACCTTAGGTATATGTATACTCTGAAATAATTAGTGGTGCTTCATTAGATAATACTGGTGGAGTGGTAGGACTTGGTTCTGCCTTGGTAGCTATGCTGAGAATAACTAGGCATATTCTGAGACTGCTTACCTCTGCGTGTGCTGCTTGGTTCAGCAATGCATAACATGCAGATAGGACATAACAGATAGCACAAATAGACAGGCAGTGATGCGATTTATCCCTCTAATAACCAGCTATCCAGACATAACTGCTAGACCTGTCCTTAACTTGCTGCCTTCAGCTGGCTGCCCAGGTCATTTGTTTTCTATCCCCATTTCTTTGCATCTTATTAATTCTTCCTACTTTTGCTTGAAATTCCTTAGCATCTTGTTCACTAACTTGCTTTAGCTTTTAAAGAGGTTCAGAGGTAGGATTAAATGGGTCACTTTTGACCAACGTTTAAATTCTTGTCACAGAAGGAAAATAACATATCAGAGATTTTGTTTTGAACTTTGATAAAGAGAAAATTCAAAGGCTAGGTGAGGAGTGCGCTGGGCTCCCCAGTGACAGCTCTCACAGCTTCCTCTCTGCTGCAGTGGTGAAAGCACACCTCACCACTCTCACCTAGAGTTTCCTCCAAGGTTGAGGCCACCTAGAGTGTGCTGCGTCTTTACTGCGCATGTTGTTCTCTTCCACCTTCACTGCTCCTTTTCATCATCACTCTTCCTCCCTTTCCTCCGCCATATGTAAGTAATTGTAGTCTCAATAAAAAGATGGCCATTTCAGTTCTGCTGTGTTATTTGCAAGATGAAGAACACTTAGATATTGCCTCTTGTTGAATTGAAAGGTTCTGTTGAGTTTAAAAGAGGGAAATGGATGTGTAAATCAGTTAGAATGCAAAAGGACCATACAGTGGATTAGTTTTGCATTAGGTTGAGTTAATTTTTCTTAATGGAATGCATTTGGCTTAAAATGAAGCTGAATTCAGGTACCTATAATATTTGAGTTAGCATCAAGTATGAAAAGGTCCTTTAAAGACTTCTCCAAATACAGCTTCTCTAGCTGCAGTGGAACACCCATCTCTGAAAAAAAGGCTGATATAAATGAAGGACCACACTGGTGAGATAGCTCAGTGGTCTAAAGCACCTGCTTAGGCAAGCTTAGGCAACCGCAGGGACCGCGGTTTGATCCCTGGCACCACATGCTGTGCCCTAGGGCAGGCTGAACCAGCCATAACATAAATAAATAAAGTTTAAAAAAAAATAAAGGACAGCCTTGTAGTGAAAAAAACATATATGCATACACAAAATAGTTAGGATAGATGTATAGCTACTTCCTCTTAGTTCATTGAGAAGAAAGGTTTGTACTAATGCTGTTTAGATAAGATATGTCTACATCTTGTACTCTGGTGAACTACTACAAAGACAATATGCAATGTGTAGCTGTATTTGTAATTGTCCTACTAGCCTGTTTTAGAACTGTCTCATTGCTATTACTTTCTCATTAAAATTAATAAAAATGAAAAATCATAAAATTCAACTGAAAATAAAAAATAAAAGATAAAAAGAATACACAGTAAAAAACGAAGTGACAGAATCTGAGAGAATTCAGTAAGGAGCAACAGAAACAATGAAAAGAATAGCGTATACTGTAGGCGCAATGGATGACAGTGCAAAAGCTTGGGCCATTGTCTTCATAAAATGAAGTGAGATGATTATTTCCTACTAGAAGTGTATGAAGTATAATGATAAGGCTTACTAACTTCTCAAAAATAAAATGAAGAAAGTGGGTTCAAATTGGAGTAACAGAGACTAATTATACTTTTTGAACTATAGAAGCTTAAGTACTGCAGCAGGCTACCAAAGGAGGCTATGAAATTCTTATGTTTTAAAAAATGTATTATTATTATTATTATTATTATTATTTTGGTTTTTTGAGGCAGTGTTTCACTGTGTAGTTCAGGCTATCCTCGAGCTCACACTATAGCCCAGGCAGTCCTCCTGTCTCTGCCTCTCAAGTGCTAGGATTACAAGCGTGTGCTCCCCTGCTGGGCTACATCTGTCTTTGCTCTAAAGGCAGATGGCCTGATGGCCTTCTGGACACTGCTCCTTTTAACATCCCATCATGAAATATCATGTGAAGTACCCTTTTTAAAAAATTTTTGGTTGTGTTTCAACTCCTTTTTCATATGCATTTTCTGAAACATTTTTTTATAGAGAGCAGACACAGAGCCTGCCTGGGCCTGAGTCCAGGCACTGCTGTCAGGCAGGCATCTCAGTTTATGTGACACCAGCTGATTTTCACTCACAACTGACTTCTCTTGATCTTAGCCAAGAGGCCAAGAAATAATACTACCAGCTTCTCAATTTCATTTTCTCCAGATGGTTTTCAGTTGCTCTTCTTATCTCAGTTTCCCCCACTACCAACTTCTTAAACCAGAATGACACTTTTGCTTTAGGTTTTAAAATTGGTGAAACTACACACATACATCAAGACCCTAGGTCAGTTGACCTTAGGGTTCCTTCTTGGGTGTGTACATTCTGTGGGCCATGACAAATGTGACCTGTGTCTAACCTGACTGCTATATGGAGTAGTTTCACTCTCCTACATATCCTCTGTATTCTGTTCCTTCCATTGTCCCCCTAACTGTTTGTAACCATTCATCTTTTCAGTGTCCCCTTCTTTTGCCGTTTCTATGCTCTTTAAGTGTTGAAATCAAATAAGCACTTACATTTTCTTCCTGTCTTTTCATGGTTTTATAGCTCATTTCTTTTGTTAGCTCTGATTGATAGTCTATTGATTGGTTGCATCACTTTTTATCTTTTACCTATGGAAGGACGCCTCGATTGCTCTCAAGTTTGGGCAGTTAAGCACACAACTGCTGTAAACTGCATGTGCCAATTTTTGTGTATATGTGACATTCCAGTTCCTTGGTGTGAACAAAAACATGATTGCTGATTATATGGCAGCAGTGTATTTAGCTTTGTAAGAAACTGCCCAGTATTCTTCCCAAGTGGCTGCACCTGCAAGGAATGAGCCTGTTCCTTAAAAGCATTCGGTGGTGTCAGTGTTTTGGTGGCTCTTGCCCGTGGCTACCACACGTGTAGTGGCATTGTAACCGTTACATTGCATTTCCTGATGATGTAAAATGGGGAGCATCTTTTCTGCTGCTTTTTTACTATGTATATATCTTCTTTGGTATGATAATCTGCTCAGCTGTTAAAAATTTATTTTTACTTTAAAACTCAAGTTTTTGTATGATTGAATTTTAAGAGGTTTCTTAATCAGGTGTGGTAGTATACATCTGTAGTCCCAGGCACTCTAGGAAGCTGAGGCAAAAGGGTCAAAACTTAAAGCCCAGTTTGGGCAATTTAACAACCTCATGAGACTGTTTCAAAAAGGGGAGGAGGTCGGGGATGTGACCCAGTGTGAAGGAAAGGTGCTACACTTAGACCTGATATTGAAAAACAAATGATTTTGTGTGTGCTCTTAAATTTAGATAACAATGTTTTGTATAATATAGTGTCTGCAAATATTTCCTTAAAGATTATGGCTTTTCATTTTGTTGATAGTAATCTTTCTAGAGCTGGAGTTTTTAATTTGAAGCTTATTTATTAGTTATTTTTCCTATGGTGTGTGCCTTATATTGTATCTAAAAGTTGTCCTCGTAGCTACAGTCATCCGTTTTTTTAATCTTATCCTCTAGGTATTTTAAACTTGTGTATCACCTTTAGATCATATTCTAATTTTTGTAAAGAGTCTAAGATCTGTCTCAATTTCTTTTTTTTAATCCAGTGATATCAGGTGTTTAATCTCTTTTCATCCTTGTAGTTCTCCTTTATAAAACATCAGTTGAGTATACTAATAATGATCTCTGTGTTTTCTCTATTGATCCATTGTCTGTTCTTCCACTAATAGCATGGCATCTTAATGACTAAGGTTATTGTAAGTCTTAAATTTGGATAATATCATTATTCTTCAATAGTAGTTTGGTTATTCTGGGTTCTTGCCAGGCATAAGTTATAATCAGTTTAATGATAACCCAAAAACAAAACCTTTCTGAGTATGTACAACCTAGAGATGAAGTTGGGGGGAGCTGATACCGTTAGGCACAAGATGTTGAGTGATGACTTTAGACTGGATAGAGGTATGAGTTATTTCAACCAAAAAGAATAGTATGAGTAAATTTATTTACTTCATTGTGGGAAAGATTTTTCTGGAGCTTTCTGCTTTGGTATTACTAAGATATATATTATTTCCGGAAGATAAAACTAGAAAAGTAATTGAAAATCCAATTGCTGAAGCCTATGTCAAAACATAAAAATTTAAGCAATAGCCCTGCTATTTATTGAATGTCTACACAACTAGATTCTTGTTTCATTTATGGCCTGTCTTCATTATAGAGCAGTTGTCAGTAAGGGAAGAGTTTAATGTAAGATGTACTTGTGAACTGGATTGAAATCTGGGATGACCTTTTGCCAAACTAGTAAAATATTAACTGGAACAAAGCAATAATGAGAAATTCGGCAAGTCAGGAATTTATCTCAATAGCCCCAATAAGAAATTATTATGGATAATGGCCTGAAGTAAGAGAGCAACACGGATGAAGGAACTGGATATATTGAATGGTTAGTTAAAAGGTATAATAAAAGCCTAAGGGTTGGAAATTAGGAATTAAGAGTCATGCTCAGGTTTCAGGCTTGGGAAAATCCATTAGTGATTTTGGAAAAGTACAAGAGAAGGAATACAAGAGAACAAAAAGCAAGATACAGGGGGATACAGTGAGTTTCATTACAAATGTGATGAGCTTTAGATACTTGTTTAATGGCCACACCATTTTGTCTTGGCCTTGCCACTCTTTTGGACAGCTGAGGTGAGGTAATACTTTCTGATATCCAAGTTCATTTTTCAAATAGTGTGCTGAGCTTCCTTTCCAAGCATAAAAATAATTAATATTTATGTCTTAGACTTACCACATTATTTGTCACTAATTCTGATTCTGATTGGTCTCTGGCCTCTGAATTGGCATCCCTTTTTAAAGTTAAGACTTGATTTCATCTGTTTCTTTCCTTGTTAGCCCTTTCTGTCAGAATCCCATTCTATTTTCTGGTTGATTCTCTTGAGGATTTAAGAATCTCCAGTGTTCTTCCAAAAGTCTGTCAGCATTTAACAAAAATTATCCTTTTCTGCATGAGTTTTACAACAAAGATTCCAGCAGCTTACACCCTTTATTATGAAGTATTCCTTCATAACTTTCATGTAAAAATAATCAGGAAAGAAGATCCTACTTGAAGCAGATATAAAGGAGAATGAGGAATGAATGAGAGTCAACATCATAATTTATATCAGCTCTACTTTACAGAAAACTTCTGGGGAGGAGATGTACCAGGGATTTCTTCCCTGGGGTTGGGTGGCAGATACTTGTAAAAGTTCTCTGAGTGCCAGCATTAACTGTAGATTGAATTACTTATAAATGCCTCATGTTGTATTGTCATTTTCCATATCTATGAAGAGCAAGCAGTCCAATAAACTAGAATGTATTTGTGCATTTATCAAATTAATAGTAACTAGTAGGCTCACTATACCCCCCCCTTTTAATCAGCTGATACAGAAAGTATATATGCTATCCAGCTAAATTGTTTAGTTTTGAAAATAAATGTCCAGGCTCTTGCCATATGATTGTAAGGTTTGGAAAATACATGTAGACAGTTGGAGCGCTATTGTAGCTTGTGAGAGAAGTTTGAGTCTTTGCTGAAAATGGCTCTTTGACTTACCCTGGGTGAACACACCTTAGATACATAAAACTTTTTCCTTTGGATCTGCCTTCTTCATTCTGTTAATCTTCTCCTAGAAAACATCACATATAGTTAGTTCATCTTGCCTGCTCACCAGAATTACAATACTTTCTTTGCCATGAGCCCTGCTCATTGACTTCCCTTTCAGATTCAAAACTTTTGTGGAATTGCTTTGATGTCCACTTGCTTTAAGCCTGGCCCTTTACACCTCTCTGTTTTTATCAAAGCATTTTCATTTGACGACCTCAGAGTAGTTTGAGTATGAAATAGTGTTATCTTATTGACCTGTATTCTGTTAGCTGTAAAAGAAGTCTGTCCTTTCTGAAAGATTGAAAATGAAGCATTTGTGACCTACCCCAGGCAATAGCAGTTAATAAAAATAAGACAAAAAACTCTTTCTACAAAAGGTGTGGTTTACTATTTCTGAAAATTCTTCATTGAGATTATTTTCTATTGGTACCAGAATCTATAGAATCTAGCAACAGATTTTGATTTGTCTGACAGTTGTGTGTGCCTCATGTCCATTTGTAGAATTATCAGTGCACAGGAGAAATTTCTTTGGTAAGTATCTTCAGAACAGGCGATGTACTGATGTTGGATAGTGTCCTGTTTCATTGAAGAGACCTGTTCGTTTGCTGCACTGCTTCTTTCATAAAAGACTGTGAGCTTACGTTTTCTTGCTGAAGATAGGAGAAGGTTGGCTAATAGCTTTGAATCATTTGATAAATAGCTAAATTAAAAATATTAGAGTGAACAATGTCATTTCCATGAAATTCAGAATTAAATCCATGGCATCATCTAAGGATAGCTAGTTGTTGAGAAGCGTATCATGCCATCCATGCTTCAGTTACTTCATTTTCGCCTTGTTCTTTCCCTGTTGAATGTAGTTGGGCTAGTAAAATTTTCATATCAATGAAATGATACTTAAATATACAGAATTTCTTAGATGTTTATGACGTGAATATAGTTACTTTACATTCTTAAGATTTGGCATCCACTCTGTTTTGACAGTATTATGTTGTATGTCATTTGCTGAGTTTGGTTTGTGGTTTTGGTCCTCAAACTGGGTGTTTGAAGCGATGAGGATGGAGACATATTTCAGACTTTATGTCACAGAATTTAAGCGTGTTATGCCATTAGGTGTCCCTCTTCCCGCCGGGTACCTCTCGCTGGGCACCCTGTCATTGCTTCCTCCTCTGTCTGAAGCCTCCTTTTTCTCCTGCGCTTTCTGCTTTAGTGGCTGGCACCCACCCACATTCAGGAGCTTAGTGCAGCAGCCCCAGGACCTTTGTGGGTTTCCTCTTCCTTCACTTTCTGTGTCGTCAGGCTCCCAGGAAGCACGAGCCAACCCTAAGCCTGCAGTATCGCTTTGCACCTCCGTTTCCTTCTGTCACTCGGCCTGCTCTGTGTCCAGGTCTTCTCATTTCTCCCCAGGGAGCACAGCGAAACCTGCAGATGCTCTGCTTGCCTCCAGTCTCCCCTTTCTGACTCGTCCCTGACTGAGCCCCCACCGAGGGAGCCTGCTTTGCTCCGTCATCCCTGGAGCAGGCCCTCCCTCTCTCAAACGTTATTGTTACACCCTTGTTGACGTGAAGGGCTCACTACACGTTTAGTTTTCACAAATCAGATCTGAGCAAAAGGGATGGGTTAGTGCTTGTATCCGGAAGATTCTGGTTTGCACTTGTCATTATTTCACAGAGCAAAAGGTATTGAAAGTAGAGTAGATGTGGGATGTTAGCCTCAGACTGAGGAAGTTTGTTTACATTTTACCACTAGCACTTGAGGGTAATCTTAAACATGCAATAAATAATATAGTAAAATTCAAGTTTTTAGACTTGTTAAGATCAGTAAAGCTACAAATACTATTTTTGGATACAGTATTACTGAAAAGCTAGTTGGAGGTATAGCTTTACTTTTAAACCATAGTAAGAGAGAGAGTGGCAGTGGAATTCAGGACTCACTTCTTAAAGAATCTCTTAGCTCTGGCACTTCAGGGCAGAATCTGAGCCACAGGGCTCACAGTTCTGTGCACTAGTCTGTAGTGTCATCACAGGATGCTTCCTCATTTAGATTTCCTTTGTCTTCAGTCTTTTGATCTCACTATGTAGCTGGGACTTGTAGTAGTGCTCCTGTCTCAGCACCCTCCAGTGTTAGCATTACAGGCATGTCTCACTAGGCTCAGTTTTGGGCCAACACAGTGCACCCAGGGTTCAGAAGCTGGCAGGGTATGTGGTACCTGGGATCGAACTTGAGTCCTTGCACTTGCCAGGCAGGTGCTTAGACTGCCGAGCCATCTTCCAAGTCCTCATTTAGGTTTCTGACTAAATGCCCTTACTTAACTTTGCAAGCCTCATCAGCTGCTCTGTTTGTTCAGGAGGTAATAACTTGGGGAAATGAAACTATATGCATTGATAAAGCCCAGCAAAGATATATCAGATGTTGTTTCTAGACAGACAGTTCAGCTCAGTTGGGCATATTGAAAATAGGAAAGTCCACAAGGCTGATCCCAAAACAGTGTGTAATCTAAAAAGATACAAAAGATGTAAAAAGAGCTGAAATCAGTGTACTTCATTGGCTGTGTGCAGGTGTATGACTTTTAGAATAGATGCGTTGATCTTAGAACATTTCACTTTCTCTCATGGTTTTCCACTATATTTTGGATTTAACTGTATTTTCTTACCATATATTGCTCTGAACTAGGGTGACCATTTAATTTATCTTTAATTAGCACTCTCTTGAGAGTGAAAGAAAATACTGATATAAATTGTACCAGTCATTGTACCAGACAAACAGAGGTACCAGTCATGACCTGGGTACGTCATTGGGTGTGGGCACACGAGTTACAAGGCCCTATGAGACCTCAGTCCTGGCCCCTGCTGGCCTCTCTGTATCAGCTACCACTTTTCCAAGGTCCACACTGGTCTTCTTCCTCTTCCTTAGCTGGTCTAGGTCTATGCTTGTCTTCCACCTTTCTATGTCCTTTTCTTCTGCTGAAACACTTTGCCCCCAGCTCCAAGCACAGTTCACTACTTGTCTTGCAGGCCTTGACACACTGTTATGTCATCAGTGAGGTCTTCCCTGCCCGCCCGGCTACATGTGCCCTTCTGTTTTTTATCCTGTTTTTCTTTGTTTGAGACAGAGTCTTGCTGTATAGACAAGCTATTTTCCAACTTGCTCTGCTTGCTAGGCTGGCCTTTAACTTTGCAGCAGATGTCCTGGCTCAGCCACCTGGGTGCTGGGATTTCAGGAATGCACCACCACACCTAGCTGAACTTAAATGCACATTTGTTCACTCATCAGATTTTCTCCTAATATTAATGCAAAGGTTATGTTTACCTCATTTACTACCCTACTTTGGTGCCTGGTCTGTAAGATTAAAAAATACTTACCGAATCAAAGGTACAAGCAAATTAATGATTATAACTTTTTTTCTCTTTTTGTATTTTTGGGAAGGGACTACAGGGTGTTCAGGGTCTCAACTACTAGATCTGACTCCTACTGATCCATCTGTTGACAGCCTCCCAAGAGCTGGGATTGCAGGCACACGCCACCTCGACCAGTCTCTGATTACAGCTTAAATAGCCATTTACTGGTGAATTATATATTGTACTGTTGAAAACAAAAGTTGTTTGGGGAACAGTCCTTCGTGTAGGAGGTTGAGGGATTTGATGCCTACTTAGTCTCCATACCGTGTAACCCTTTCTTAGAAACATCTCCAGTTTCGATTTTTGTTGACACAACACTTACCTGGAGTGTTTCCTAGATGACTGCATTAATATTGAGCATCTTTACTTTTGTTTGGCTTATCAAAGGCACATTGTTTTTCTTTAAAAGTAATGTTCACCAATAAACCATTAAATAACCTTTAGTCTTTGCCCATACCCTGCATTTTCAAGCCTAGCTTGTGGATCCACCAAAAGCAGTGTGTCGATTCTGAGTCGTGTTTCTGAATAGTATCCTCACTTACCTGTTTTTCCTATTCTTTCTCATTTACTTCAGAGTATCCTTCTTTTCATTTGCTCTCAACACTTTTTAAGTGGTAACTTGCATCTATTTTTCTGGCACATTGTACACATATTCCCACTTGTACTCATTGAATAGCTACCATATTTTAAGAATAGTAGACTAAGTATTTCGACTACTGCAAAAAATCAACACAAAGCAACCCAAGATAGTCATTAGTGTAATTATCCACCAGCAGATTACTGTTTATCAATACATTTTTATTGTAAAATTTCAAAAGATTTCAAAAGATATGACCCATGTCCTATACTTCTTTGCATTTATAATATATTATTAGAAATATTTAATTATTCACTGGTTAAAACTTTTAAATTTTCGTTTACTAATACTTGTGTGTAGTATATAATGTTCACCTTCCTTGTGCAGAGCTAGTACACGTATGGAAACCCATCTCAGTTCCTTGTTCTTTTCATCTTTTATCCTTTCTCTCTTGCCCTCCTCTCTCCTCCATCTCTTGATTCTTCCTGAGAACGATGTGTCTCCCTGCTTCCTGTTACCTTTTAGTTTGTGCTATATGTTTTGCACATAAAAGACAGTGTGATACTTAGGCCTGTGTTGATTCATTTCTCTTAGTGTTATGGCCTCAAGGCACATTCATTTTCCTGCAGATGACTCAAGGTTGTCTTTCTCTATGATAATGACTCCATTATGTGTAAATAACACATTTTTAATCCATTCATCTGTGGATGCACTTTCAGAATTTAGCTACTATGAATGGTGCTACTACAAACATAGGTATGGTTGTATTACTGTAGTATGCATGGAACTCATTTGAGAAAATACATAGAAGCAGAATACCTGGGTAAAATGGAATTTCTAGGTTTACTATTTTTGAGGAATCTCCCTACTGATTTCCATAATTTGCATTCTCACCCTAAATATAGGTGGGCTTCCCTTTGGTTACTTGTTATGACTTGATTTTTTTTTTTTTTTTTTTTTGAGACAGGGTCTCGCTATGCAATTCAGGCTGGCCTTGAGCTCACTTTCATAGCCCAGGCTGGTCTCGAACTTGCACCAATCCTCCTGCCTCAGCCTCCCGAGTGCTGGGATTACAGGCATGAGCCACCATGCCCGGCTATGACTTGATATTTTGATGGTGACCTTTCTGTGGTAAGATGGAATTTGTTGTTCCAATTTGCCTTTCACTAATGCCAGTGATGCTCCACATTTCTTCATGTGTTTATGGGCCATGTGTACTCCCTCTTCTGTGAACTATCTATTTTATTTTCCTGTTTTTTGCCTGGATTTGTTTTTTGGGGGTACTGTCTAATTAGTTTGAGTTTTTTATATATTCTGTATAGTGAAATAACTGTCACAATTTTTCCCCATTTTTCAGCTTATCTTTTTCTCTCTGTTGGTTTTTTCTTTTGCTATGGGGAAGCTTTTAATTTAATGTGTTCCCATTTGTTTATTCTTATAAATATTTCCTGTACAACTGTGGTTCTCTTCAGAGTTTCATTTACTTGCCTGTTACCTACCTTATCTTCTAACAAGTGTTCGAAGTTTAACATTTGATCCATTTTAGTTTTAGTACATAGTGAGAGATATGGTCTAGATTCAATGTTCTGCATGTAGATAGCCAGTTTTCTCAATACCATTTTTTATTAAAGAGACTATCCTACTTCCAGTGTATGTTTTTGGTTACTTTATCAAAGATCAAGTAGTTGAATTACTTAGAGCTTTTCTGTATCGTCTCTTCTTGATCGAGCCTCATGTCCATTTTTATACTAGCATTGTGCTCTTTTTATCCCTGTGCCTTTGTAATATAACTTCAAGTCTCAAGATTGGAATTGCTATACCTCCTGCTTTGCTCTTTGTACCCAGGATGGCTTTAGCTACTCTGGGTTTCTTCTAACTCCATGTGACTTTTAGGATTGTTCCTTTAGTTCTTTGAAGAATGCTGTTGTAATTTTAATTGAATTTATCTTAATTCTGTACTATTGGGTGTGTAAGTACAGTTATTTTGGCTGTATTCTATTGATCTAGGAACTTACCTTTCCATTTTCTGATGTCCCTTTTAATTTCCTCTTTGAAAGTCTTATCTTTGTAGTCCTATCTTTGAAAGTCCTGTCTTTGTAGAGAGGCCTTTCACATTTGTAGTTAATTCTACAGCATTGAATTTTTCTTGATGCTATTGTAAATGATATTTTTACCCTAATTACTTCATCAGTAGAGTTCTTATTAGTGAAAAGGAATGCTATTGCTTTTGGTATGTTGATTTTATATCCTGGTATATGGCTGAATTTGGTTTTTAATTCTAAGAGTTATTTGGTGAACCTTTCTGGATCTTCCATAGAGGATTACTTTATCTGCAAATAATAATTTGACTTCTTTCTTTCCTAGACATGTCTTTTTTATTTCTTTTTCTTGCTGGATTTGGTAATAATGGACATCTTAGTCTTGTTTCTGGTTCCTGTTTCTGATTTTAGAGGGAAATTTCCAGTCCTTTAATATGCTTTTGGCAAAAAGTTTACCACAAATGGCTTTTATTTGATTGCGATAGGATCCTTCTATTCCTGTTATCTTTAGTATATATTGTTTTTTATCCTGACAGGATGTTAGAGTTTGTTAGAGTTGTTTTTATGCATCTGTTGAGACAATCATGTGATTTTTGGTCATGCTTCCATTTATGTTCTGTGTTAACATTTACTGATTTGTGTATGTTGACACCTTGCCTTCTCTGGGATGAAGCCTCCTTGGTCATGACACATGATCTTTCTGATAATTTGTTGTGTTCTGTTTACCAAAGTTTGTTGATGATTTTTGCATATAGATTCACTGAAGATGAGCTACAGTTCACTTCAGTTCACTTTTTTGGTTGGATCCTACTCTAGTTTTGGAATCGAGGTAATGAAAACCTCCAGAAATGACTGAGAGTACTCCTCTTTCCATTTCATTAGAAAAGCTTGATGAGCATTGGTGTTAGAACTTCCTTGAAGAGTTTTTGGAATTCAGCAGTGAACCATCGAGACTTAGCTTTTCTTAGTTGCTAGGTTATTTATTATTACTTTAAGTCTGTTGCCCATTACTAGATTATTCAGGATTTTAGCATCTTGATTCAAATTTGGTAATATATATGTATCTAGGACATTATCCATTCCATTTGAATTACATTGGCATACAAGTTTATGAAATAGCTGTTAATATTTATTTGTACAGTATTCATTGTGATTTCACTTCTTTATTTCTAATTGATTTTATTTGAGTCTTTTCTCTCATTAGATTGTCTATTCTGTTTATTCATTCAAAGGACCAATTCTTCATTCACTGTCTTGGTTTTTTATTTCCCCCTCTTGTTCTTAATTTCATTGATTTCTGCTCTGATTGATATAATTTACTTCCTCATACTAGCTTTGAGTTTGGGTTTTTATTGTATCTCTAGGATTTTTTTTTTAAAGACAGGGTCTCACTATGTAGTCCAGGCTACTCTTGAATTCACTGTGTAGCCCAGGCTTGCCCTAAACTTGTGGGGATCCTGCTTTAGCCATGTGAGTGCCAGGATTGTAGTCATGTATGTCAAGGACCGGGAGATAAATCATTACTTTATTTATTTGGGCTCTCTCTGCACTTATGACACAAGCATTTATAACATAGCCTCATCTTCTAGACCTGCTTTCACTGTGTCACATGGGTTGGGTATAGTCACATTATCATTTAATAAAAACTGGAAACTCTAATTTCTTCTTTGGCTTCTTCAGTGACATTGATTATTCAAGAGTACATTATTATTTTTAATGTTTGTATATTTATAGTTTTTATAGTTTCTTTTGCCATTGACTGTGTACTAAATAAATACTTCTAACAGTAACACAATATTGAACGTCAATAGTGTAAAGTTAACTATCTAGAGTCACAAAACTTAGGAGTTACACTAGTAAAGCTGGAGGGGTTGGGGAAATGGAGAATGAAAAACAGAAAAATTTGGAAAAGTGATTAATTGGATTTGAGAAAAAGAAGAAACATTAAGATAGGGAGCCCTATTAAAACGTTCCCACCAGCTTGGACCATCAGGCCTGCTTGTCTCATTTCTGCAGTGCGTGCCACTGTAGTTGAAGTAGTATAGTTGTGCCCCGTTGGACAGTCATGCATGTGCCCCATTGGCTTAAGATGCCCAGCAGTGAGACTTAAGAATTATAGCCACTTTATGAAATGTGTGAAGGAATAAAAGGAAAATAATAGTTACTCAAAAGGAATGCAAAATAGGAAAATAAAATAATGGAGTGAATGAAAAAAGTCCTGTTACTGAACGAGTGGTTTCTTTCCATGATGTGATTTTGGAGCCAGCTGAGCACAGTTTTCTATGCATAGAATTAAGGCTTATGAGTCTCTGAGGACCCCCTTACACTAGAGCAGTGATGGTGGACCTTTGAGAGTTTAAAACAGCCCCTGGAGCACATGTGCCATAGTTTCACTGCCATTGCACTAGAGGCCCTGTGTTTTTTTCTCCTACCATTGAAGTAGTTTACCACTGAAGCCAAGGTATGTCCTTGTTCCCCTTTGTACTTGGGGAATATAATTGGCACTTTTGTTCTCCACTAGATGTAGGCCACAAGTGGGTTGTTGGATTCAGTGTCTGTAGTTGTGGCTTCTCGTTGCTTCTTGTTGCTCTCTCCTGCCCCTGGGTGTTTTCTTTCTTTAGGATCAATCAGTTGGCTGGTCTTTGTGCTGCTACCCTGTACTGTGCTCTGTTGCGGGCAGGATTCTACTCCCCTGTTGCAGATCTACTTTCTCATGTGAGGAGAGGGTGCTATTGTGCGTCTGCTATGTCACTTGGAGGCAGGGCCCTTCTCCAGGTCTGCTTTCCCATGAGGATGCTACTCTGGATCTGGTCTCTCCTGCATGTGGAAGCCTCTTAGGGTCTCCTGTCTCCTGGGCGTGAGGCGGCATAGGGTTTGGAAACACTCTGAGTCTATTCTCATAGTTAGGGCCAGACCTGCAGGTGACTTTTCCTTTGGGCTTCTCCTTTTGGTTTAGCTTGTCATCTTCCTGCAATTCACAAGGATATCGTGAAGCTTGTCTGATGTTGGGCATCGAGCTTCCCAGCCCATCTAGTCGTGAAGCCAGCTGCTATGCTTTGCTGAATGAGTCCTTGAAAGTGACCTCTCCAGTTGCTGATGAGGTCAGCACCATTTCAGTCCATAATTGGCTGGCTAAAAGGCAGGAGGCTGAGACGTTACAGCAGAAAGACATGGTGGAACAGAGTGGCGTAGTTCCTTGGGACCAGGAAGCAGAGCAGATGAAGAATGCCCACTTGTGACAACTCTGTGTGCACTTTACTTCGCCTAAAGACTGATCCTTGACACTTTAATACCTATGAATTTATGTGCTACAGAACCTTAATGGCTATACCTAAATTCAGTGAAATTGGTAATTGCCTTTCAATCATTCATTATCCAGAAAGAATTTATAGTCATACTATTTATGTGGTTTTGCCCTTCCACGCAGAAATCAACATAGAAGTTTATGGTCATGCAAAGATAATTTCAGTATAATACTAGGATACTTTGAGTATCAAAGCAGATCTTTTTTCTTTTAATACTGATTATTTAAAACCCAAAGTTCACAGTGTTCTTAGGTTAATGAAGTATAACATTCTTATTAACCAAGTAACCTTATGATGTTACAAAAGAGCAGGCTTTCCTTGCCGCATGATTCTCTCCCCTGCCATATGATTTTGCTGCATTTTTTTAGTTTGCGACTACTGCGTGCCTTATTTTGCCATGTTCCCTGAAGTTGCTTGGTGACAGCTATATTTGCCAGAAGTTATGCTAATAACATTTACAGCTCAGTTCACCTCAAAAAACTTATTACTGATCTAATTGAACCAAATATTTTAGCTAGTGCATTTTTTCAGGTATTTGTTTTAGCAGTAGCACTAAATTCACAACCTAAATTCACAACACTGTGTCTTGAAAACACCAGATATAAAAAAACATATATATATATATATATATATATATATGTTTGTGTAGGCTGTACAATTCAGGCAGTGCAGTTTTAAGTGATCACTTCTACCCTTGTGAAATTTGTATGGTGATTTTCAGATTACACAAAGAATTGATCATGTGGTCATACTTCTGTTCTTTTGTTTGTGAACAGTTTGGATTGCGAACGGAATCTTTTGGCAAAATTATGTTTTTGTTTGGAAAGTCATTGGGGGACAAACACCGTCTTGGCCATCTTTCCTTCATGAACATGAATGTGAACATGGCCATCTTTTCCAGGGTCCTGGAACAAATTAAACTCGTTAACTGAGGTTCCATTATGGATAAATGTGATTTACTGCATTTATAATAATTAAATCTTGATCTTTTCCTGCAACATGTGTATTGTTTAGAGAGAGACTTGAACTAGAAAAGGAAAAGAGCAATTTATGAGTGAAACAAAACCCTCATTAGAGAACAATGTTTTTTTTTTTTTTTTACTGGATTAGTGTTTTACTTTCTTTTTTTCTTCTTGCTGTTGTTCCCAAGAAACTTAAAGTTCCATTCACATAATTTGAAGAATTTCATATACTATGCACCATCATTCATCCACAGCTACTTTACTAAGCCTCAAATAGTAGTATATGAAGATTTTTTTCTGATTCTGGAGAAAAAGCAAAGAATAGAGAAAAAAAGAAAATGATAAAAATTCAAAGTTACTTAATAACTCATGCAACCATCATCCTATAGTGTGGTAGTAATTTATTTTTAATGGGACATCAAATGTTGGTAGTTTGTTTCTCCTTTAGTATAAGCATGGAATAATGTACATCCCTTGAGTAGTTTATACAAACATGGCCATAGTTTAATTTAGGTCATGAACTTGGAGCATTTTTTTCCAACAAAGAACTAACATGTGGGCTGCGGAGATAGCTCAGTGGAATAAATGCTTCCCTGGCAAGCGCAAGATCCTGAGTTCAACCCCTGGTACTGAAAAAGAAAAAAAAAAAGAATAGTTTAAAGGACTAACATGAATTTAGATACAGTAAAGAAATAAGCAGAAGTAGCTTTAAAAACCTTTAAAACTTAGAAAAGTATCATTAGTTTTTTTGTGTATGTGAACTCTGACCTCATTTATTGTTTTTATGTTTTTGTTAGAACTAAAACTACAATCAGAATTTTTAATGCAATGAAAAATTACAATGTACAGTAGAATACAGATTGTGGAGAAAGAATATGTGAGCTGAAATAGAGTAGAAACTATCCAGAAGAGCAAAAACATACTGAAAAATATTAATAGAACCTGTGTGACCTGTGGAACCACAATCAAAGATCTAATATTCATGTCATATGAGTCTGGGAAAGAGAGAAATCTGACCTCATTTAAATAAACAAACAAAATGAGTAAATTGGTTACATATTTGGTACAAGGTTGTACTGCGTAGCTCAGATTCGTAGGGTTCTTCCTGTTTTTAGCTTCCCCCGTGCTGGGATTACAGGCTTGTGCCACCGCGCACCATCGAGGTGGCCAGCTCTGCGTGCCCAGGTGTGGAGCGGCATGGTACATGGTGCTGGGCTCAAGCTCGGCCGCTATGCTTGCCCAGGCGGGCTGTGAGTCCACTGAGCTATGGACTTACACCTCCTCATATTCATCTTGATCTCTTCCGCTTCTCCAGATTTCTGTGTTCCTAGCGGATATTTGAAGAGGAGTTACTTAGTTTGAATAATTGTGGTTAAATTTGTTTCATTTATTTTCTTAGTAATTACTGATTTTGAACTTTAGTTTTAGTTCTTATTCTTGAACTAGATCACAAAGTTTGAGTGAAGTTTGTTCTGAAATAATTAGAGTAATGGTACTTACCAACTAGAGTTAGATACAGAGTATTAGTTTTAAACTTGCCTGACAAGTAGTAGAAATTCATGGAGAATATTTAAAAACATATTCTCATATCTTTACCCAGATAATCTGATTTATGAAGGCCAAAATAATCCTGGAATGAGTGTTATAAATAACAGGTAGCAGTGTTTTTGTTTTTTAAGTTACCTTAAATTATACTTAAGGATTTAATTAAAGGAGTTGGAGAGAGTCTTTTGTTCCCCTGTAGATTTTTTTTCAAATTTAATTTTTTAAATTTAGTTTCATTGGTGCATTTTCTTTTAAATTTAAGTTATTTTTTT
>PVJA010001664.1:15163-79682 GCA_004027025.1 Myocastor coypus | reverse complement strand
TATTGGTGTGTAAGATTGATCAAACAGTTAAACATTAACACTTTCAATAAACATTAATTTTTTTCTCTTTCCTTTTTTAACAGTTGACACATTGTATATTGTCCTCACAATAGTTACACAGAGCACAGTGTGTGAGCATGACCCACCTTCCTATTGATGTTGCTAAGGAAAGAAGAAAAAAATTATTCTCTTTGAATTAAGAGGAAGCAGATGCATATGCAGTCCAATGTTCCACAGTTACAGTGGGCCACCAGTTAAACTTGCAATGTTGGAGGCTATTGATCCAAGCCTCCTACAGCTCATCTCATCAATCTAGCTCTGTGTTTCATGCCTCGTAATTAAGCTTTTTTGCTGGGTGATCAAGGGCAAGTCAAAGCAAGACCTGTATAACAAAACATTCATCTTTTGTATCTTCCAAGGTCACATCCCCTCAGGATTAACTTTGGAACCATATACAGTGCTTTGGAGAACTGTTGTCAGTGTCAGCCTTCGGGATGAGTCACGGCCATTGCTTGGCCAGTTTGCTTTCTGTGAAAGCCTGAGAGAATGTTTTTCTTTGGGTGACTCTCCTTAGACACACTATAGTTCCTTTATCCCTTTCCTCTGAGGTCCCATAATCTCCTTGACCATAAAATTTGAGACATCTCTGAGTTATAGGATATTACAGCACAGGTTCTCTTATGTCCTGAGTCCTTACTGACCTTGAAGGGCTAGGGCCAAAATTTTGGCTATCCTCATTGCCCTTCTTTTTCTCCAATTTTTGGTCTGTTAGCTTACATTCTTTGAATTTCCAAATATCTGTGTAAAAATTACGTAACTGCTTATATCATATTCTATGGAGCATTATTAGAATATCAATGATTGTCAGAAAATATCAATTTCAAGCTAAGTCAAAGATGTTTGATATTCAGAAAGCCAGTGATGATAAGCTCGGTTACCTATGTTATAGGGTAATAGTACCACAAAGCTTTTCTGCTGGAGGGTTGAGAATGTAAGTTAACAGATCCCCTCTAGATTTACTTGCATAACATCCTGTATTTAGACGGGCTTGTTAGCTTGTAGGTAAGGAAGTTGGCTTAGGCCAAATTAAAATAATTAGCTGATTATTTATGAGTCTGTTATTAGGTATGAGGTATTATATGTTATTAGGTATGAGGTATGAAGACAGAGAATTTAAAGGTTTGTAAGATATCGTATCTCTAATTGTTAATTTCCAATTATCATGTTGCTTTTCACTGTTCTTTTATAGATAACATAAACATAGTTTTAAAAGGCACAAAGCAAGATTATTTTCACGGGTGTCCCTGGCTTCAATTCCTTTCACCTCACTGTTTATAAACAACCATTCTTGCAAGTTTCATGTCTTCTTTCTTGTTTCTGTTTATAGAGCTCAAGAGAAATCCTCACAATAGCTGTTTAATACTGTGAAAAGCACGCTTGTAAATTCGTTCAGAGGCTAGAAGAATACCAAACTCCAGGTTCTCAGCTTAGAGCTCAGAAGCCTGTGCTAACCATGTGTCAGTGCCAAGCCCATGTCCCAAATAGATTTGATAGTGCTAAGGTTTATGTGTACTGTATCTTTCTGTGTGTTATTCTGGAAACATTAGCAGTTAACATTTGCCCAGGTTAAACACAGCAGCGTTTGTATACACTGAGTGTTGGTGTAAACAACAAAGGAACTTTGTAGCTCGATACTCCAGTTCCTAGACTTGAGCTGAATTTTACCTGGGTTCCTTCATTCCTGGGTTCCAGTGCTGTGTTCTCTGAGATTGTGAGAGTGTTCTGGAGCCTCTGTCAACCCTTATGCTCTTCTCTTGGAAGACGGGGAGAGAAGACAGGAGTGATAGATTTTGAAAATCATGAGGCCAAGATGTTTTGTCTTAGGATGATAAGAGGTGTTAATAATATGGGGAGAAGCAACTGGCCAAAAGGTGATCAGGAGGCAACTTGGCTGTGATATTGGACATGGAAAAACTGATAGAAACCAGGGTTCTCTATTCTCTATGGCTACCATGCTCAGCTTTCCCACATGGCATGAGGTGATTCTAGACATGATTCTGGACATGGTTTCCTACATGGCTCTGCAAATGGTGCCATCTTTTTGGGTTTAACCCAAATCCAGTTTCCTGCCACTGGGTTCTCTTCACACAATTAAAGGAGGCTGGCAAGTATTTGAGTAGGCCAAATATCCCTTGTTGGACACCTAGAATAGGTCCACAGCTAACACTTGGAAGGGCTCCAAGCGGGCTTATAAACTCAGCTTCCCTGTCGCCTATGCATCGCTGTGCAGAGTGTAAATGAGAACCAAAGTGTTCTCCTGCCTGTCTTTCCTGCTTCTTCAAATAGAAGCAGCTTAGGTCATAAGTGACTTTTTTTTTTTCCTTTTATTTATACCTGTTGTTGTAAGTATTCTTATAAAAGTATGTCTTCCTTATCACTCCCTTTCTCTTGGATTTTAACAGAACCATGAAGAGGTTTAAAGAAAACCTGTGGTCGGAGCCCCTCTTCCCTCCTAGGGAAGGGGGAGTGTTGCTTGGTAGCCCGGTGCAGGTGCTGTGGGCGTTTGGTGGCAGATGGAGATGCAGAGCTATGGCTGCTGGCTTGCGAATATTGTTAAAATAAACTCCCATTATGGATTGGTCAGATAGAGTGTCACTTAATGAAGTGGAGCTGAAAAATTGGTGTAAAAAAGAGTAAAACCATTTATCTTTGCCTTGGAAACTTTTTTACAAAATAGTGTTGATGAGGCTTTTTTTTTTTTTTTTTTTTTTTTTTTTTTTTTTTTTTTTTTTTTTTTTTTTTTTTTTTTTTTTTTTTTTTTTTTTTTTTCATAGAGAATTTGTGAGCTGTAACCCTAAGGGGATTCTAGGAACTGACTAGAAAAAGTACCATTAATACAGTATTTTAATGAAAAGCAATCCAATTCTATCCTAGTCTGTGTTCTACTCTCTCTGTCTGTCTGTCTCTTTCTGTGTATTTCATGAACTATTTTTTTTATGTATTAGTACAAAGTCTGTAGGATATATAGGGTCTCATTACATGGATCGGACTCCTAGTGATTCTCCTGTTTTCAGCCTTCTAAGTGCTAGTATTACAGGCATGTGCCACTATGCCCAGTCTCATTTGCCATCTCAGTAGGGTCCATAGGCAGGGCCAGCATGGCACCCAAGTGATTGGGCTCTAACTGCTGCACTCTGGCTAAGCAGGCATTTTAGTCCCCTGAGCAATTGGCTGGCCCTCATGTGTTGTATGTTCTGAGTCAGTGCAGAAAGAAACAAGAAGACCCAATGAAGGTAGCTCAGAGGACTCACTGAGATTTGTCCTTCAGTGAGCAGAGAACCTCAAGAGCAACTCAGCTTTATTTTGGGATAGTGAACATGATCTAGTGACAATCACTTTAGTGAAGGAGGACCATGTACATAGTCACCAATATGACCACGATATCTATTAACTTCTACCTTTTCCTTATTACTAGGTACATACAGATGTTAACTGTCAACATTCCAAGTAAGGGAGAAAGCAACAGAGCCCACAGGTGAAGCCCCTGTCACGTGGAGTCCCAAGTTTCCGGGATCTGCGTAACAGACCACAGCTGTCCCTGGGCTTTGTTTATTGCTCTGCATTTCTTGAGATGCTAATTAGGCTGCATTTCCCCACTTTGATTATTTTTATGCTGAAAAATAATTTTTGAGGCATCAGGGCAAGGACTGCAGACTTTTGATCCATAGCTTGTTGATGGACCTGTCCTTATCGCCAAACAGCACAGAGACAGCATACTACTGTGCTTCCAATAAACCATGGGGTAACATGAAAAGGATTAAGGTTTTCAATGCCATTTGTAGCAGATCAGTGCCAGACAATTCAAACAGTTGCTTTGCAAAAGTATCATCAATATGTTGTTGAAGAGACAGGATCTCAGCAGTAGTACATTGTAGATTAACAATTTGACATAACAACAATTTTTCCTAAATCATTTGCAGTGGTTCTCAACCTTTCTAATGCTGTGACCCTGCAATACAGTTCCTCATGTTGCGGTGACCCCAAAGCAAAAAATAATTTTGGTGGCTACTTCAAAACTGTAATTTTGCTACAGTTATGATTTCTGATGGCTTTAGGCGACTCCTGTGTTTTGGTCATTAGACCCCCCACTGGGGTCACGACCCACGGATTGAGAACCACTACTTTAGAGTGTATGCATCCTTGAGAAGTCCATAATTATTCTGACTTCTTGTGCCACTGCTGCACAAAATGAACAGTTTGTACTCCTCAAACTGCTACTCCAGCTGTAGCGGCTGTAACTGTGATGGCCATTATTCTGAGAAGTATGGCTCTCATGAGTTCAGTCATTCTTTCTATTCTCTTCTTTAACACCTCCAGCAAACGTTGGAACAGCCTCATGGAAGGGGACTTTTGCCATAGGCGATGTAGTTCTGCAGGAAGCCAGATTCTAGTTCTTGTCCTGAGAATATAGCTGTTATCCCTAGAGAAAATAAGGGTAATAGAAGAATTTAGACATGCATACAAGGAACATCTGTGACATGCAATGGTAGGGTTAGAAGAGTTTCAATAACTAGGTTTTACAGGTAACAGGTGAAGGAGGTGAACACATGCCTAAGTAAAACAAGTTGCTTTAACCTTTTCAGACTAGCTTATGATTTATTGTATCATTGGCATTTTTAGTGATAATATAGATCTCATCACTATCATTCTGTTTCCATCTTAATTCCTTCCCTTCCTCTGTCCAGGCGGAACCATATGGGCTCCAATCTATGATGCTTCCATTGGAAGTATTAACTAACTTCGGGGCTGCTTCTCTATAGATTTCCCAGTGCGCCCAGTCATTAAGATAAGCAGTATTGGTATTCTGGCAGGATGGCAGATCTGGCAGTGGAAACATTCCATTAGCAGCTGTACCTTGGAAGAAAAAGTCCCTTTTCTCCTCCCTTACCTCAGTGTTATTATGTACCAGACTTTTCCCACTAGTCAACTCCTCTATTGAGTGGTGGATTTGGAATATAAACCCAATAACTGAAATTACCTTAATACTTACAGAAAATGACAATAAAGCCACCATAGCAAGAAACAAGTTGGTGCTGTTTTTCTCCTGATGTGTTCTTTCAAGCATTCTCTCTCCTTTCTGTGTGAGTTTTTTTATTTGTCCCCAAGTAGGTACTGGCGATTGCTGGGTTTTAGGAAGAGGGCATCCAAATGATGTCTTATTAAATGTCTTTTCATTTCATCAGTTGGAGGATTTATATCAGAATGTTTACACTTACTCGTTTTCTGGGCTTTATTCTTTTTTTCAGGGTTTTATTCATCAAGCTGGTACCCTGTATTATTTATCTGCTAATCCTTGTAAGAGGCCAACAACATAATTGTATTGCATTCCATGTGCCTTAAGGACTTGCTTCAATTCTTTGATTATCTGAAAAGCTAAAGGTCGATAATCCCACTGTACGTAACCATTGGGGTGCTGCTCATTTGGAGGGTGCTGCTGAAGCATAATAGGGCAGACTCCCAGTGGTGTTTTGTAAGCCTCTGCGTCTCCCTAGTTCCTTGCTTGCATTAAAGCTTGAGTCACTGCACCCCTAAGCCCAACAGCCGAAACAAGTTGTTCATGCTCATATGGATGAGCTGAGGGATTAGTTGGGGGGAGGAGGCAGAGGCTGA
Organism: Myocastor coypus; assembly: GCA_004027025.1. Lineage (NCBI taxonomy): Eukaryota > Metazoa > Chordata > Mammalia > Rodentia > Myocastoridae > Myocastor > Myocastor coypus. The sequence goes on along the minus strand of PVJA010001664.1, from coordinate 74,012 downwards.
ATTTTAGCAAGCATTGAGGGTGGATTTGAAACATCCAGTCGCTCCACCAATTTGGATATTGATTGTGTCAAATGTCCCACATGACAGAAAAACTCCCAGGTATTATCTGCCTCCTTCTCCTCCAACTCATTCCCCTGAGCCTTCAAAAAGTCCTCAGAATCAGAGGACAGAGACTGAAGAGCCGGAAATGTTTGCCTTACTTTCAGATTCTCTGCTTTAGATTCTTCACCCAACAAGGATGAATTAAGAGATGTGGTGCTGCCTTCATGTTCTGTAGTGTCCTCATCAACCGAACCCCTTAGAAGACTGCCTTTCTGAGTCTGAGGAATCGACTGCAGACCCAATTCCTCAGAGTCAGACTGCAGGGGCTCCAAAGCCAAGAAGATAGGTTACATAAAGACCACACACTTAAAGGGATAGGTTCTCCTTGCTGATATGCTCTGTGCAGAGCTTTTGTAACCTGCTCCCAAACTTTTAAGTCTAGAGCAGCTTTTCCCTTAGGCTGAAACCAGTGACAATGTCTTTTTATAAGGAAAAATAATGCTTCAAAACTTTGGTTTCACCTTTACCTCTGCTCCTTTGAATAATGTCTGAATAAGATGGACATACTCATTTTTTATTGAAGTGGAATTTCCCATAACTCTGAACTTTTGTGTGTGGCTCAACTACTCTGGTTATACTTTTCCCACGTGGTGAGGCCTCTCTTAACTTACCTCTATCGTCTTTTGTGCCCCGAGTTGTGTGCCACTTTTTGTATGTTCCGAGTCAGTGCCCAAAGAAACAACGAGAAGACCTGATCAAGGTAGCTCTGAGGACTCACTGAGATTCGTCTCTCAGTGAGCAAAGAACCCCAAGAGCAACTCAGTTTTATTTTGGGCTAGTGAACGTGATCTCATGCATACCACTTTAGTGAAGGAGGACCATATGCATAGTCACCAATGTGACCATGAGCTCTATTAACTTCCACCTTTTCCTTATTACTAGGTTCATACAGATGTACATTCCAAGGAAGAGAGAAAGCAACTAACAGAGAGCCCGCAGGTGAAGCTGCTGTCTATCACTTGGAGTCCCAGCTTTCCAGGATTCTCAGTGACAGATCACAGCTGTCCCTGGGCTGTGTTTATTGCTCTGCGTTTCTTGAGATGCTAATTAGTCTATATTTATGAACTACTTTTGCATGGCTTTTTTTGTACATTTTCAAGAAAGGTTCACTTTACCTGCATCTACACATCCTCATGTGTACATATGATATAGTATACATCTGATAAGTTTGCATATTAGATGTGATAGTTCTCTTTTTCCATTGTATTACAGAAGGATGTAATATTGTTTTGAATTTATGTGGTTGGAGTACCTTTCTCTATGAAAGTTCATTTCAAGATAATAAAGATGACTTTATAAAATTTTAATAGGAAGGGAAACTCTTCAGAGTCTCTTTAGTAATAGTTAAGTTGTGTGTGTGTGTGTGTGTGTGTGAGAGAGAGAGAGAGAGAGAGAGAGCCTGCCCTGGGAGTGGGGTGGGGCTGACACAGCATGCGGTGCTGTGCTTGCCTAAGCTTGCCAAAGCAGGGTGTTCCGCTGAGCTGTCTCACTGGCTTCTGTTGTCTTCTTAAATTACTAAATTCTATAATTTATTTTACCTTTTAAAGTACAGTGCTGCTGTTTGTAGCGATTATGTTGTACACAATTATGGTGAGCATCATTAGTGAACATGGGACTATGGCTTTGTAGCAAAGATGCATTATTGGATCTCTGTGTGCCTCTGGTCACAACAGTTTTATTAGTGGATAATAGTATAGCTTTGTTTCATGTGCACTGCATTTCCATTTTTGGAATACTTAATCTACATTTTTGACTAATATTGAATTTATGACGAACAACATCATAGCTCCTGCCTGAGCATAATACATACTCTGGGAAGTCTATTTTCTTAGTAATATACACCACAGCCTCTTGCTCTCAGAACACTATGCATTTTGAATGGCAAAATCAACAAAAAATGAGGAAAATATAATATTAGCTGTAGTGTAGAAAGGATTCTTCCTTACAGTATGAGAATTGCAGCAGAAGGTAATGTGCACCTTATTTGACCTTAGCTGGGGATTTGCGCACTGGACCCCTTAAAGTTCTGCATTGTGTGCACGTTGATTTTGGATTATAAGTGTTAACAGGTGAATTTGTAAGCATGGAATCAGTGAAAATAAGTTCAACTAGGTTTCAAAATTTTTAAAATTATGATACTTATATGCTTATAATCCCCAGATAACTAAGTAGACCTCCACATTGTATAACATTTTAGTAAGCTTTGACTATTAAAATCTCATTTTATTTATTTATTTTATGTATTTGGTACAGGGTGTCACTAGGCAGCTCAGACTCATAGTGATCCTCTTGTTTCCAGCCTCTCCAGAGCTGCGATTGCAAGCATGCGCTGCCATGCCTGGACTCCGTTGCCAGCTCAGCATGCCCTGAGGGCAGGGCTGACACTGCATGGGGTACTGGGGATTGAACACTGGTCCCTGTGCTTGCCAAAGAAGGCACTTAATCCGCTGAACTATCTTCCCAGCCCAGAATTTCATTTTTAAATGCTAAAATTAAGCGCCATGGAGTACTTTATTCAATTTTCATATTAGTTAATATATATTATTAATTTGATTTTGGTGAATGAAATCGTGATTCAGATAGATTAAAGTGACTTGCCACAGATGGCCTGCCTGGCCTGTTGTGGAACCTGAGTGACAGCCCAAGTGCTTTGACTCTTACTCCAGTCTTACTTTCCCCCTTTTTACTCTAGCTAGTTTGTAGTTATACTAGATGTACAAATCTTAGAAAATGCAGTCCTTTACAATTATTTTTGGAAGCTTTTAAGCTACAGGAATAGAATCAGGTGTGTAGCTCAGGGGAAGAGCACTTGCTTGGCTGGTGCTGTGTGTGCTTGCAGTTCCACATCCCAGCACCAGGAGGGAAAGAGGCACAGACATGCCAATTTCTAGTGGCTTTGATGACTTGTTCCAAGGAAAAAAGAAGTTATGTGTATGTGAGCCTCTACTGCAGGAAATTGTTAAACTGTTGTGTTTAGATGTACAGGTAGATTCTGTTCTAGCCCGGGTTTTAGAAAGTGTAAGAGTATCATTCCCAGCAGAACCACAGTGATAAACATAGATAAGCTACATAAGCATTGATTTAAAAAGCCGGCCAACATTGTGCATGCTCTAATTTTAGCATCTTGGGAGGCTGAAACAGAAGGATTGCAAGTCATGCTTAGCCTGGGCAACTTAGTGACTTACCATGATTCTATATCAAAAATTGTAAAAATAAAAATAGAAAAGCAGTCAAAGATGTAACTTAGTGCAAAGTCCCTAAGACTAAACCTCAGTGCTACCAATAATAATGATGATCATGATTATTATGATGATGGTAATAATAAAATAAAATTATAATACAATAAGACAAAAAAATTGACCTAGTTGAGGTAGATGGTAGAGAAGTAGTCAGCTAATAAGCCATGTGTAAGGGGACAGAACTGCAATCAGCTTTGTAGAAATACACTGTTATGGGCTGAATTATAGTCATTCCATGCTCTCCAATGTGTGTTGGGGTCCTAGACTCCAGCCCCTCAGAAGGTGAGTGAGCTAACATGAGGCCATTGAGGGGTGTCCTGAGCCATCTGAGTGGTGTCCTCATGGAAAAGGAAGTTAGAGCACATCCAGAGACATCAAGGAAAGAATGTATGCACAGAGGAGAGAACGAGTTAGCAGCCCAGCAGGTTGGCCTGCAGCAAGCAAGGTGGCCAGGGCATGCTGACCTGCAGGCTGGACCTCAGTGTTCACAGCCGGCAGAAAATAAAGCTGCCTAACCCATGTTCCAGGATGAGCATCACTAATGCAATGTCTCAAATCTGGAATGCCTCTAAACCTAACACAAAGATTATAACATTAGGATTGCTCAACTAGCAAAGCCTGAAAATATGCCAAAATATATGAACACCACCAGCAACAATAGTAACAATGAAACAGAACTCTGAAATCTTAAATGTGCAGTCCCAAGTACTTTGAATGAAGTAAATAAGAGAAAATAATTGCATTTTTGATGCAAGAATGGAATTTTCTTCAAAAGTGATATTGAAAGAACCAAAAAAGGTACAAAAAAGAACATTAAAATATTTGAACATTTGATGATTCAGTAAGACTTTGAAGAAGTGGTAGATTAGGAAAATAAGGAAGAAAAGTTGGACAGCAGAAAGTAATCCAGGAGGTACCCCACCTCCCTCTCACAAGTCTAAGGAACTAGAGAGCAGAGGAAAAGAAGAAAAGGTGCCAGATAAATAATGCTGAGATTTTTCCTACAACTATGACAAGGGAGTATTGGGAAACAAAGATGAACAAAATGTTCAATAACAAAAGAAAAATTTGTCACTAACTGTTGTCACTCTGAAAAACCTAGTTCCTTTCTACCTCCAGTAAATGTACATCTTCACCACCTGTTCCACGTGTCTTATCCAATTCTTTGTGCAAGACACCAAGAACCAGGAAAGAATCTCTCTAATACCCTACAGCTGGTAAGAGTTTGATGGCTGCAGCCTGTTTTCTAGTTTATGATGTTTCTGACAAGAAATATGATTCCATCTGTAGTTTTGTTTTTGTTTCTATTATTTTTTTCTTATTTCCAGGTACTTTCAAGGTTTTATTATTGCTGATGCTAAGCAATTTTATTTCGGTGTACCTTAACGTAGTTTTCTTCATTATTCCTACATTTGAATTCATTGGCCTGCTTGGATCTATGAGCTCAGTGTTTTCAGGAAAGCTTTAGCATTATTCCCTTTTCCTTAAAATTTTAATTGATTTATTTTATTTAGTGTAGGGTCTTGCTACACAGCTCAGACTCATAGTGATCCTTTTGTTTTCAGCCTGCCCAGTGCTGGGATTACAAGCGTGAGCCACCATGCCCAGTTTTGGTGCCTGGCACATTGTGTCCAGGATTCCAGAGCTGGCATGGCATGCGGAATCGGTAAACAAACTCAGGTCCTTGTGCTTGGCAGGCAGGCATTAGATGGCGGGGCTATCTCTCCAGCCCCTTACATCATTTCTTTCAGCAGCTTTTCATTCTCCACCTCTCCTTGGAAGCAAGTTACACCTACATTTGCTGCTGTTTGTTGTGGTTGTGATAGTGGCTTTGTTTAGTAACTTCAGGACTAAGTTTGTGAAGCCTAATTATTCCCTGTATGTGGCCAATCAAGTCTGTTCAGTTAGCTTAGCAGTTAGCTAACAAATAGGTCAGATTTCTTTCACCACCAGGAAGCACTGCATTAAGTCTTTGCAGCAGAGCTTTCCCGAAGTGCAGCAGTTTGAACACTGAGGAAACAACAGAAATGGGAAGGCTACAGCCTCTTCCCCCCCAGTCCTCTTCCAGAAGAAGCAGACCACAAAACCTGCTCAAAACCCAGGAAGTTCACTTCTTTTACTCTCATTTCCAGCCAGTGCTGAAAACTTGAACAGCCGCCTCGACGAGGGGCGTTCCTACTTAAGGTTATTAAGCCACAGAATTTTCAAAAGGACTGCCTTTATCGAGCACCCACCTTCCTGGGGCGCTTCTAGTAGCAGCCCTCTGTCGATTAGAGGTTGCTGCCTGGGCCCGTGCCAGGCGTGGGTGGGCCATTGGAAACCAGACACCGGTCCTGTGCTGCAGATGCCAGATAGTGGTGAGACTGAAATAATACTAGCAGTGGAAGACAGGATGTAAACAGTAGTGGGTTGATGAAGAACTGAAGAGCTGTGAAGAAGAGAGAATCCATTGACTGTTGGGGGGTACTGTCATGGTGAAGTGAGGTTCCGAAACTTTCAAGAAACTGAGCTCTCTAATTTGGAAATATTTTTGGTTTCTGAGAGTGAGGGGGTGGAGGCATAATCCTCTTGTACATTCAGCTTTCCTTTGAATGACTTTGGCTCTGTCAGGATGCTTTGCAGGAGGCAGGAGGACATTGGAAGGCATCCATGCCTTGCCTGCACACTCATGGCATGCATATTCGCCCTCCCAGTGCAGTTTAGCATGTGGAGAAGACGCGGAAGCGGGTCTGGGCAGTCCTGAGTGCTTATACACTGTGTTGTTTTCAGTTTCTTCTTATGGCCTTGGAGAGAAGATAGACGTCACTATGGGGAGTTTCTCAGGGTCTGACTGCTAGTCCAGAAAGTAAAACTGCAAAAGGGACTGCTGGGTTTCACTTAGCAAATCTGTCACATTTGTGACCTTTACTGAGTCCTTATTATGTAAGGCATAAATGCTGAAGGTAATGCTACAAAAAGAGCTAGTACTTTTTATATATTTACATATTTAAATTTCTAGCAGGCATTAAAACATTTTGAGCATACATATTCTTCCTGCCAAATCTTAATTTCGCCAAGAGAACCAATTGCTAATATGTATCTCTCAAATAATGCACTTGTTTTTAAGTACTTATTTTTTATATTTTTAGTTCCTACAGTACAAAATAACATTAAAACAGAAAAATTACAAATGATACATAATTTCACTTAACAAAGTAATATGAATTTCACAGTATTTGTTGCAATACATATGTTGTCTTCCAATCAGTTATTCATATTACCAGATATAGGCATGCAAAATTGGAAGAAGAAAGAAAAGTGAAAAAAAAATATAAGAAATGAAGAAGAGAAAAAGGAGAAACAATTGAAGAAAGGAGACGAACCACAGCGTTAACTACTTCCTTCCATAGACCGGCAGAAATGCACAGTGCAGTTGTCTAAAGTGTCCTGCTTGCACACATAGACAAATCTCTTTCCTCCACTCTGCTTCCTGCCCTTCTCAACTCAGCAACTCCTTCCTTTTCAGTAAGCTCATCCCCTTTTCCTAGTGTCTGCTGTGCTCTTCAGCTTCCATTTTCTCTTTCAGGATCTCACACTAAGGAGACAGTATGACATTCACACATTCAGGTTTGATTTATTTCACTTATGAGTATGTTCTCAAGTTGTATCCATTTACCAACAAAAGACTCAATTTTATCCTGTTTTGTGGCTGAATAATACTCCTTTGTGTGTGGAGGAAAATGTAGGTAGAAATCTTAAAGGCATCAGGTAAGTAGAGAGTTCGTGAACAAAAACCAAACTACACGGGAAGCTCTTCAAAGAGTCAACAATGGGGATCTCATATATTTGAAAACTTTCTGCGCTTCAAATGAAATATCCAAAGGAGTAAAAAGAAAACCAATAAACTGGGAAAAAACTTTTAGCTGGCTATCCTTCCTATACAGGCCTTCTATCTAGAACATATGAAGAATTCAAGGATCAGCGAAGTAGCTCAGTATACCAAGCACCTGCTTAGGGAAACGCAGGCACCAGGTTTGCTCCCTGGCACCACATGCTGCGCCAGTCCCTTCCCTGGTATGCTGAGCTGGCCCCTGAGTCTGGGTGTGGTGGCGCACACCTGTAATCTCTGTGCTGAGAAGGCTGAAAACAGGAGTATCACTATCAGGTACAGCTTCATGAAACTCTGTACCAAGTACATTAAAAAGAAAAAAGAAGAAATATCTGGTTTAGAGACCCTACCCACAAATGGACATCTGAGATGAATATACATTTTTCAAATGAAGAAGTATAAATGAGAAGTAATGATATGAGAAAATGTTCAACATCATTGGACGTTCGAGAAATGCAAATGAAAGCAACACTGAGAAATGTTGAATGTCAAGAAGTCAGCCACTAACAAATGCTGGAGGGGCTGTGGGGAAAAGGGTCCCTTCTCTACTGTTGGTGGGAGTGCAGGCTGCTACCACCACTATGGAAATCAGTGTGGAGAGTCCTTAAAAAGCTAGGATTGGAGATCCCATTTGAGCCAGCTATTCCCTTCCTGTGTATTTTTCAAGAACTAAAAACCTCTTCCCACAGCAATATATGTGCACCCATGTTTATAGCAATGCGATTTGTGATAGCTAAATCCTGAAAGCAACTCAGATGCCCATCAATTGAAGAATGGATAAATAATACACTTGTATAATCAATGTAGCTCATTGCCCTTGATTGTACTGTTAATAAGAATACAGTCTTATTTTAGCATTTTAAACCACATACACTCAAAAAATTGAGTTCTACTAAACTGACTTTTTTACTTGGGTACACTAAACTTGTCAAAAGGATAAGGAACCAGTGTAAATTTTCTTGCAAAGAACAATTAAGCCTTTTCAAAAGGGCCTATAAGTCTTTTTTTCAGACTGTCTACAAAAGAACATAAAATTAATTTTACTGATGTTACCTTTTGGTAACACCTGACCCCTGATGTAAATAATCACTAAGTTCTTGTTACTAAGTGTTCTATTCTAGCATGCTGCCTCTGCAAATGTTTGTGCTCACCGCCTATATTAGTAGGCTTCTTTAGCTAATGGATTTTCATATAAATATTATCCCAAATTACTATATTTGTATGAGGTGACTTCCTTTTACTAGTTGGAAAAAAATGTGGCTGATTTTATTTATTTCTGCATAAGAAGTATAATGGCGAGACAGAGGAGCAGCACTGGAAGTTGAACCCCTTTGGGTGGAGGCTGATGCTGCCCAGAGCCCCTCCTCCCTCCATGTTTGGAGCATGTGGGATGGTCGGGGAGCAGAGGGCACAGACAGGGCATGAGTGACCAAACTAAAACACAGACTAAGGGCATTACTAGATTATATCTTAGGCTCGACATGGTCAAGTGCCAGGTAATCCCAGGGGTTCTTTGGTATCCCAGTGTGGCTTCAGAAGTTTTCCTTCCTTTTCTTGGCTTAGCTTTGGCTTTGGTCTTAGGACTATAGGGCTTGTTCTTGGGACTGTAGGGCTCGGTGGGCTTTGGTGTCGTTTCTCTATCATGTGACCTTTAACTCCTGAACTTGTACCTGTGATTGGCTCAGAACTCCTTCCTCTGTCTTCAGGGCACTCTGTGCTGGCTGAGGTGAGTCTCACCAGCTCTGTTCTGTGCTTCCCTCCTGCACTGCCCTTCTTCACCTTTCCTTTCTTTTGGGCCACCATCGAGGTACACTCCCATGCCTAGGAAAGGGAGCAGGAGGAGAAGCTCTCAGCCCTGCATCCTTTGTAACTGTACATCTGCGTAGGCAGTGGAAGTTGGAAGCAGTGGGCAGATCAAAAATCCTTTGTGAGCTACAATCATTGGGAGATTTTGGCCAGTTTTATAAGGATGTTGGTGAAGAAGACGGAGAGTTGTTATATGACCGTCTTTTCAAACTCACCAGAAGATTGTGTTGTTTGAAACATGATAGAAGTCTGAGAAGACAGAGCCAAATCTTTGCCTTAGGAACACACTGAGATGCTATTGAAGCATTCAGCTGGTCTGGAAGCGTGAACTGTATGTTCAGAATGAGTTAGCAGTGTGTTTCATCCTCTGTGTTTACAGCATCCTCCCTGTTTTAACAAGAAGGTGCTGCCTGGTGTTGCAGTGTGGTTTTCGTGTGGACAGTTTCTGGGTTTGTGGAGACAATGCATTTAAGAAGTACAGTGGTGCTCACAATATTTACAAAGCCATCAGTTCTATCACAGAATAAGGTTAGACAGAGTATAATTCAAGGGTCTGTGATTCCCCAGATCTGAGCATTAGTCCCAGGGTAATGGAAGGCCTGGCAGTTGTCAGGGAAACACATAGGATAATTTGACAGTGCTGTCATCCATAGGTTCTGGCAAAGGTCTCTGATTATCTGGTTTCCCATAACACACTTCTGCCTTTTAGGTTGGGCTTGTAAATCAGGGAAACATGAGGAATTTGTAGAATCAGAAGTATATTGACTTTGTGGTAATGGTGCAGAATTGGCCCATAACATTTGGCTGTAGTTCCTGGGATGCCTAAGGAGGGAATGTTTTGTTCATAAGCAAGCAGTCTGTCCCGCTTGGTGGTGGTATGTGAGTGACTTCACATGGAATATGGTTGCCCAGCATGTCCTTACATTCTTTTTGTGTCCACTCTTACACACTGGCCTTGTACCCTATACACCCATGCTGTATCCCTATACACAGTCCTAACACTTCTTCTTCTGTGCTTCATTATAGTTTTCTGGTCTTCCACCCCTGCTATGTGCTGTCTGGCCCAGCTTCCAGAATTGAAAAATCAAGCATATTTTACTCATGACCTTTACCAAATTAAATGATTTCAATTGTGCAGTGAAAATCCCAGCTGGTGCTAAAAATGCTGGAAGAAACTTCTTCTACCTCTCTGGGCGCTTGGGCCCACTGGAGAGTTTAAAAACTGACAGTCTTTATTTTCTTTGATCCTAGCAGACATGCTAAATCTCGGGTCTTGTCGAGACCAGCCTGGGCTACAAAAATGAGCTCAAGGCTAGCCTGAACTGCATAGCGAGACCCTGTCTCAAAAAGAAAAAAAAAAAAAAAAAAAAAAAAAATCTCGAGTCTGATTCTTTGTTCCCCACGACTAACTCATTACGTAAGCGCCCGTTTGTAGATCCCCTTTATGTGCCTCGGTGTCTCTCGAAAAATGTTGAAGATCTAGTCAAGAGAGTCAGACCTTACTTGCTGTCGTCGCTTGCATGTGCCTCTTGTGTCTGGCTGACCCTGCAGAGGGACTCCTGTCCCAGCCCCTTCTTTTGTTGATGGGGCTTCTGAGATTGCTGCTGCTTTTTCACTTTTTCTGCCTTACTCCTCTGTAGAGGCCGTGTGTCCACACGGCCCCCTTTCTTCTGCTGTTTCGTGAATGACTGGTTACATCACCGGGGTTGCATCCTTGACCGACAGAGCGCCTTAACTCCCACAGAGTACCCCAAAGGGATGAGGACTCCCAGAGCTCCTAGTTCGTCTCTTTAATTTAGGTCCTCTGTAATCCTTTTTATAGACTCCATTCTGTAAAAGAAATATTTTTGCAAGGACTCAGTCTAGCATGTGATTTTTATTCACAGAGACTGTCAGAAACCTCTCCCATGTAATTTTGTCCCTTGCCTTACCATGTAGTTGCTGCCCCCAGCTTCTGCCACGTTCAATTGCTTCCCCTTCTGTCCTTCTCATTTCTTCATTACATGCATTGCTGTTCCTTTTAGGATCACCTTTTTCTTAACCCCTTTTCACTTTCTATGTACTGACTCTAATTGTAGTGGGGAAAAGCGTTTGTTTCATTTTTAGGGCAGCCTGGGGATTCCTCTTCTCCCCTCTTGCTTGGCTAAGCTTAGCTATCTCTAGTCCCATAGTATTACCTACTCCTTGAGTTAGGGCTAGAATTAAAGTTCTAATACCAGTAACAGCGGCAGGTATGAGACTGATACGGTATTATCGATGGTGAGCACAGGGAGCTGGTTCTCAGTAATAATTTGAAGTAAGAATCGGTGGCTCAAAGAAGAGTGGGAGGGATGAGTGTAGTGCAGTATCCTGTAATCCCAGATCGTGGTGTCGGAGGCCGGAGGATGGCATCGGGCTGGGGGATGAGAATGCGTGTGAAGGATAAGAGGTTCCCTGCCTACAGCCACTGCTCACAGGGTCGCGAGTTCGAGAAGCCAGTATTCTTTGCTTTGGTTTTTAAAAATTATTATTGCTTCATTTTCTTAAGTGCTACTGCTCTGGTAGTCTCCAGTCCTAACTTTTGTATATTAGGACAAGGTAGAAATATGTATATATATATATATATGTTTATTTGAAATTTAAAGTTTTAAAATATCATATGGACTCTTAGAGCAAACACTGGTTTCTTTATTTCGTCTCTCTCTGCTCTTCCCTGCCTGGCCTATCCTTCTTTTCCTTTCCCTATCCTTTCCCCATCCCCTTCCTCCTTTTCCATTTCCTTTTCTTTTCTCGCACTAGGAATTAAACTCCAGAACTTTGCACAGATCCAGATCCCCAGCCCTTTTGCTTTATTTTATTATTAGACAGGATCTTGCTAAGTCACCCAGTTGGGATCCTCCTGCCTCAGCCTCCCAGAATGCTATGATTGCAGGCATGTGCTGTGTGTCCAGCTTGATGCTTTCTGTTCTTTTCTTTTCTGCTTAGGTTTTCTCAGTGCCATTCTTGACCCATTAGATGGATACATAAATTCATGACATCATGGTCAGCACTTTGAAAACTGTTGCTCTACATAGCTGTGCCTTTCTCATGAAGAATTGAACTGTCATTTTATCAGTCTGCATGCAATCAAAGAAGGAGAAGTAGGAGGAGGCACCCATGAAGGGTTTTATTCCAGAGAGTTCGCACCTCCTGCGAAGAGGTTTGCTGGCTGAGCAAGTCTGAAATCTGTGCAGAGACCATAAAGCGGGATAGGTGAGGTGCACAGGCATGGGCTGTTCTTGCTTCACAAGCAGAGCCTCCTTCATCTCTAGAAAAACTCTCCATTGGCTGAGTTTGGCAGTTTCCAGTCCTATAGTATTCCCTACACTTTGCACGAGGGCTAAAGTTATATAGTTCTAGTATCAGTAACAGTGACAGCTATGAGACTGATACGGTGTTAGGAGCGATGAGCACATGGGCTTTTTCGGCCGATTAAGTCAGGCCCACTCCAACTGCTTAGGCTAGTTTCCTTGACTTTAAAGTCACCTGGTTTTAGACTTTGGTTACCTGTACGAAATACTTTAGAGTGCCGCCTAGCGGAATGTTGGATTAAAAGCTAGCAGCACAAGTGCAGCAGGCCTGGCTTCTAATCCACTTTTATCTAAAGGATCAGCCGTCTGAGCTTACCTGTCACCCGAAAGCTCAGTGCTTCATTGCTTTCTTCCTCTGTACTGTTGTATTCCTGACACCCTCACTCACTTCATAGCTGGCGTGTCAGTCAGGTTTTCATGACTACAATCTGATGTCTTTACAAAGAGAAGACTTTTACTGATTGAACAGTTTTGGAGACCCGACAGCATGGCACCACATTAGCTTGGCTCTGGTGAAGGCCTCCAGGGGGGTGACATCTCAGGGTTGAGGTCACGTGCAAGAGGGAAGTCACATCCTCAGACAGGAAGCAGAGACAAGGGCCGTGCAGTCCTTGCAGAGGTGCGAGCCCCTGAGAACCCCTCACAAGAAGCTGTATCTCTTGATCCGTGCCAGGCCTCCCAACATGGCTCTGAGTGAGGAAGCAGAAGTATCATTTTCCCTGCCTCTGCCCAAGAGCAGTTCCCAGACCATCTTCAGTCTGGCTACCATTGCCCATGCCCTGCTTTGGCCTACACATGCACCATGCTGCTTTCCTGTCCAGGGAGCTGAGAATACTCCCTCCCATTGGCCTTTAGTAGCACAGTGCTGGCACTTACACTAAAAAAAAAGATGTGAGTACCAACAGCTAAGACCAGTGCAGTGAGATTTGCTATCTCACCCTCAGTCTTCTGTACAGAAATATTTACTTCTGGGAATGGGAAGTCAATTATTTCCCCTAGATGAGTCCCTTCTCCCCCTAAAAAAAAAAGGTGTTGATTAGCTAAATAGTTAAATTGTTTTGTGCTGAGGACACCTGCCACTGGGAACTGGACCAGAGCCGCCAGTTTATTTCGTGCTGGCCGCCAGTTGTCAGTCTGTCTGGAAGCATATGTCTCCAATTTAAATGAAAATCTGGCCGAGCTGAAAGAGAATGTTGCTAATGTCTCATGGATGTGTTTCACTATGTATAATAATTTGCAGAATACTAAGGAAAACATGAACACCAGTAGAATTGCCCAGTTCTCTGCTAAGTGTCTACTGAAAAGAACTCATTAATTTGTGCTTGATTGTTTTAGAATTTGCACAAATTTGGAATGGCTTAAATATATGGTTTTTTGTGTGAAAAAAAATTCCTGATTATGTTAATGATATAAGCTGTAATGTAAGAATTTATTTTTAAAGTTTTGAAAAAATTTAACAACTTTAAATGCCACAAATTGTGCTTGAATTCTTTTTTGTCAAAAGCAAGATATCATTCTGTTTTTTTTTTTTTAAATTATTGGTATATTTAATTTTATTTTATATTTAATTTTTTAATTATTTTTATAATAGTTAATACATTGCATAAGGTTGTCTTCATCATAGTTGTTCAGAGTACAAGATGCAGACATGATTTCTTCTCTAAACATCATTAGTACAGATCTTTCTTTTCATTGCACAAAGAAAAAGCTGTATATTTAGTCCAATAGTCCGTAATAGTACTAGATTATCAGCTCATTTGGAATTATTGGAGGCTGTTGACTTGAGCCTATTGTTTTTCATGTATATGACTTCAATAAGATTTTATAGATTTTAAATATATTTCACATATATGAAGAGGTAGCTTTTCATATATACATAGAAATAAGTGAAGATTGTGTGTGTGTGTGTGTGTGTGTGTGTGTGTGTGTGTGTTAAGAGAAACAGCCACACAGAGACAGAGAGAGGCAGAGACACTTTCCACAGCACCAGTCGCAGCTGTTCTAAATCCGAAGAGCTCACACCCTCTGTATTTGGTTGCCAGTTATATCCAGGTTTGAGATCATCAGTGCCATTGGTGATACAAAATGTACATTCGAGTTTATCCTGGGTTCATGTTCAGTTTCTGTTAATGTATTTGAGGATGAGAAAACCTTGCAGTGTGTCAAGTAACATAAGAATACTTTTAGGACATGAATTAAGAGCACTTAGCAGAAGAATATGTTGTTTTCATATTGGTACTGTATACTTCTGATGGTTTTGCTTATCTTCTTTAATCCTTATTTAGGAACTTGTTGTGTACACTGCTCCTGTTTGTATTGTGTAAGGAAAGGGTGTTCAATGATGCTGTCAGTGGCTGCTGCTGAGGGTTCTGGGATACCTTGGGGGATCTTAGGCCACACGAGAAGACTCCATCTTCTCTCTTCTTTCCTCCCTCTCCCCTCCCACCTTTTCTTTCTTCTTTCAGGGTGACTGAACCCAGGATCTTGGCACTGAGTTGCATACCTATTCAGGTTTTATTTTGTTTTATTATTATTATTATTATTATTATTATTATTATTATTTTATCATTTTTAATAAGAAATAACAATAAGATAGTTTCAAAACACGTTGGTAGTACATTCTCAATAATTGACACATTGCATACTGTTGTCTTCCTAATAGTTATACAGAGCATAGGGTGTAGACATGAAGAATTTCCTGATTGATATTGGTAAGGAAAGAGAAAAGGAGAAAACAAGAAAAGAAAAGAAAAAGAAAAAAGAAAAGAGAAAAAAAGAGAGAAAAAATTCTTCTCTTTGAGCTGAGAGGAAGTAGCTGTATAAACAGTCCAATGTTCCTTATTTGCATTGGGTTACTGGTAAAACTGGCAATGTTGGAGGTTGTTGATTTAAGCCTACTCGCAATCAACACCCCCTCCTTTTTTTTTGGTTACACCTCTAAAAGACCAGCATGACAGGCAACCCAAGCATGAAAAATCTTTTAAAGGTTCTTAGGACCAATATCTGATTCATCCTGTGTACGTAAGTGCATGGTTTTGTTCCTGCTATGCTTCCTCTCTTTTCTGCTTCCAGTCATGCCATTCAGTTCTTATGCCCCTGAGCTGCCTCCCTGGTCCTCAGTGATACCATTTAGATGGAGACCTGTATCCTAGATGATATGTTCATAAAAAAAGTTCCATAAGGTTGCAGTTTTATGTGATAATATTAAAAAAGTTCAGCAGATAATCCACTGTAAATGAACCATAATTTAGAGTTCATTTAATTATCATAAAGCATGGATGTGAAGAGGGGCAGAGTTGTCACCATTGATAAGTACTACAGAGCAATTTGATGAGTTCTTAGAGTCCACACTTCATGTTAGATCCCAGCATTCCAAGGATTATGATGGAGCTGCCTGTTCACACAGGGAACCAGGCTCAGTGTGGCAGCATGAAGTTGTCACTGGTGGTGCCTTTATAGTGGCCAAAGGCAGGTTCTCTTCAGTACTTTCCTGGAGGGTAGTCCTAGTTATGGTGGCCTCTGTTCTAAATTTGCAGTATAGGTATACAAATAACGATGTTACAATGTGAAAAGTTTTTCAGGAGTATCACAATAAATTGCAGGTATAAAACCATGGTCTTATTTCTACATGCTTTTAAGAAAAGCATATACTTTTGACAATCTGCATTGAATTCCTTCAAATTACGTGAGCAGGTAGAACTATATTTGGGTACCTTTTTGTGAGCATTCCAGACACGCCAATCACACCCTGGGATTAGCTAGTTTTTTAAAGACTTTAATTAAAAATATGTACTCCAGAAGTGATTATATATGAAATTTATACAAGACAGTTTATTTATTAGATTAGGTATGTTACAAATACTTGTTGAATGATGTCAAAGACATGTACAGGGATTTACCGTAGAAATATTTTACATGAAGGGATTTGGAGTTGGGCAAGGCTAGCAAGTTATCAGCGTTTGGAGTCAACCTAACTGTAGTTCTCCGTTCCATTCTGCCTCCTGGCATGTACGGCTCTGGTGAGGTCCAGTTAGACTGTGAGGCATGCTGTTGTAGAATGTGGTGTCCAGAGCTGGTCTCCATAAACCTGTCACAAAAGTTGCTTGCAGGGTGACCTGAGGACAGAGATCTGGGATTTTGCTGAGTTTGAGATGAGATTTTCTTTCATTGTAACATGTTACATGATTATTGGGAGGGAGACTAGGCTTAATCCAGGGGGCCTGATAATTACAAACTCTAGGTGGCACACACTGGGTCATCAAGAAACTTCCTAGTTGTTTCTCTTGTAACTTCATGTCCTAGCCCCAGCTCTGGGGAAGGAAGGGAAGTTTGTGGTGATGCACTATTCCGAGGCCATCAGGATTATTTCTTCTGTTTTGTCACCAGATTTGTTTTAAAACGAAGATATGGACTGTCTTCTCAGACTTGGTGTTAGTTTAAAGTCTGTTGTAGTAGAGCCACTAAAACCCAGGGCTAGTGAGTGAGGAGTCTGCCAAGAACAGTGTGACAAGTGTAGCGCGTGCGCGTGTGTGTGTGTGTGTGTGTGTGTGTGTGAGTGTGAGTCCTCGGCTTGTCTCCAGGAGCACATGGTGCCAAGCCAGCATTTGAAACCCAGCATGCTAAAGCCTGGGACACGGTCCATCTTTGCTGTGATGGGAAGGTTAAGCATAGCCCAGGCCTGGGACACGGTCCATCTTTGCTGTGATGGAAAGGTTAAGCGTAGCCCAGGCTTTGGCTGGGGCGAGACCTTGAGGGAGCTCTGTGGGGGATTCCTTTCATTCAGTACTTACTGGAAAACTTGCATTTTTTTGACTTGCAAAAATTAAGGAAAATGTATCATAAAGAAGTAAAGGAAATACATTTTTTTGTATTGGTATTTAAAAACACCTGGGTATTTTGAAAAATTGTAATTCAAACAACTGAAAATGCAAGTAAGATGAAGCTTCAAGTTGAAACTGTATAAGCTAATTTTTGTTCTATTACGTTTTCAGCATTGGCTTTCTGATGTCCTTGCTAAGTATGATTATAAACACATTATCCCCGAAAGCCTGGCCGTGCTGTGAAACAGCGCGTGAGGTCTTGCTGTGCTTGCTTTGATCAAGGAACAGAATATCGCTTCTTGGCAGTAAAGCAAGAAGTCTTACATGTAAACACCCTTTTGTTTGCTTCTCTCAGTGAACGAACATAGGAACAATGTGGAGGTGACAGAACTAAAATATGTGTTGCTTCATAATGCTAATGATTGGGGCCCAGGAACTACTGGCCAAGAGAGAGAGAGAGAGAGGGGCAGTGATACTTTAATGAGGCTCTGTTTATTATTAATTCCTCATATTTTTTATAGAACAGTTAAGGTAATGTAAGGATAAATAGTAAAACTATTAAAAGAAGTTTTAAAGAACAAAGATGATAGAGACGAATGCTGTGTAGCTGGGTCACTCTTCTGTCTCAGGTGTTTCTTGGTTCAAACAGAACAGAAAACATGGCAGGTAAGGTAGGGATTTTAGCAAGTAAGTCTACATTCTTGCAGGTTTTTGTTTAAAAGTCATTAAGGCTTATAATGGATGAAATATTCCTATCATGTTTGTAAAAGGAAAATATGAATGATTAAATATCTGAGGAAATACTACCTCATTTATTACCATGGGAAAATGTTTCCTTTCCCTGTTTTGAACCATACAGTCT
Source organism: Myocastor coypus (assembly GCA_004027025.1). Lineage (NCBI taxonomy): Eukaryota > Metazoa > Chordata > Mammalia > Rodentia > Myocastoridae > Myocastor > Myocastor coypus. The sequence continues at coordinate 55,986 of PVJA010001664.1, read as the reverse complement.
CCTCCCTTTTCACAGTCACATAAAGGGGTGTTGTTACAATAGCCATTTGGCAAATAAGGAAATAAAGTTTAGCTTGCTTTTACAACTTGGCAAAAATTATATAACTAGGAAATTTAAGAGGCTTTAAATTGGACTGAAAGTTGTACAATGGCTATTGGGAGTCATTCAGATTGGGCCTCCCTCTGCAATGTGCTGTTTTGCTTTAGTGAACATGTGTTGTAGTTTGTGTTGCCATTTGAGAGGTAGATTTCCTTGTCACTACGTAGACTTACATATTTGAATGTGTCATAATTTAGCAGTTTTTTTTTTCTATTGGCAGACACCTAAATTGTTTCCCACATGGGGTTATTCCAGTTATGCTAAGGTGAACTTAGTGTGTGGATGTCTTTATGTATATTTGCCAGTATTTCTATAAATGTATCATGTAACATTTGCTTGGGTGTATTATATTGACAATATTGACTGCTACTGTCACATTATTTCTCTTTGGGTTTTTTTTTTTTGAAGAGATTTTCCCCCATCCTTACAAATATTACATATTGGCATATGGTATCCCCTTGACTTAATTCACATTCATTTGCTTTCTAATGAAGTTGAACATCTTTGTTTCATTTGCTGAACATGAGTATTTCCTTTCTAAATTCTTGGTTCCCTTTACTTAAACATGCAATTCTTTGAGACGAGAAAGCCTTTTATGTATTACAGATTCATATTTATATTAATATTTCTCTAGATCTGTGACTTTTGTTACAGCTTCATTATGAAATAGTCAAAATTTAGAATTATATTGTTTCTTTTAATTAGCTTTCTAGTGCTAAGCACTGAGCCCAGGTCTGCGTGCATGCATGACAAGAGCTGTGCCTTGGAGCTCTCCCTCCACGGGTTTATTTATTGATTTATTTTTATGGAGGTTAAAAGCAGAATATATTTATTGGGGGAAAGAAAAGCTTCTGTCTGAGAGAGAGACAGAAAGGGAGTCTGAATGGGTTGCCCCCTTAGCATTGGTTTTTATGCTGACAATTGGTTAATTTCTCTTAAAACTTGTAAGGCCTGTGAATTTCTCTCCGTGTTCAGCATAGTCCTCTACTTCTCTTTTAGCACTTTTATAGGATATACAAACTTTTTTCCTTGTGATTATTACCGAAGTCCTGTATAACAGCTATTTATGTAGCATTTACTTCGAGTATTATAGTTAATCTAGAAATAATTTAAAATATGGGAAGATATGTATAAACAATATGGAAACTTTCAGCAATTTTATGGGAGGTACTTCGTGGATCACATATTTTGTGTCCATGGGGAGTGAGAGGTCTTTGATGCAGCCCTAACAGATGGATGCCCAGGTTTGAATAGATATTCTTTGGTTCTTGAACAGTTTGATTTCTTTTTTTATTCATGATATAAAATGGGAATATTCTCCAGGTGGATATTTTATTTTTTCTATAAATAGTTTCTTTAAAATATGTGGGTGAGATTCTAATTTAGGTTGCCTGAACTCATAAGTTAAATTTGGGCACACTGAAATTTCTAGTAATGAGGGAGTGTGTATAGCAGTGGTTCTCACAACCTGTGGTGCAACCCTGGTAGGGGTTGGTGAACGACCAAAACACAAGGGTCGCCTAAAGCCATTCCAAATCATAACTGTAGCAAAATTACAGTTTTGAAGTAGCCATCAAAATTATTTTTTGGTTTGGGGTCACCGCAACATGAGGAACTGTATTGTGAGGTCACAGCATTAGAAAGGTTGAGAACCACTGGTGTATAGCTTTACAGCATTAAAGATTTTAATTCAGTAATATACTAAGAATTATATTTATGTTCTTGTATTTCTGACTTTTTTCATTTTATAAAGAAGGAAAGTTTTGTACATTTATAGATAATAGTTACTGAATGTTTTATTAGTTTTAAGTTTTGGCTGTATCTTCCTAAATCTGTTGATCTTTAAAAATTAACATTGTTTGCAGTACTTTGACTTGTTCTAGTAATTTTTTTCAATTTATTGGACTTTAAGAATAAATTACATTTTAATTTGGAAATTATAGAGAGCTTACAACTTTTTAAGTTATTTTTAGCTTTTGTCTGCATGTGCATGTAATTTACCAGACTATTAGTGAGCTAAGGATGAAAAACATCTTGCTTTATGTATTTTCTGTAGGACTAGTTGGTATAGCCATCTGATTGCTTGATGTTGCAGAGTTATCATTTTCTAATATAAAGTCTTACAAGTTCTTTCTGTTTTACATAATTTCGGAATATCATAAAATGAACCGGCCTAATTTGGGGAGAGAATTTGATAACATTTAGGATCATGAACAAATTAGGGAAATGTTTATTTAAATATTTGTTCTTGGGCTGGGGAGAAGCTCAGCAGTCTAAGCCCCTCTCTGGCAAGCCCAGGTGCCCAGTTTTGATCCCTGGTACCCCATGCCACGCTGGCCACACTGAGCCAGCCACAGACCAGGAGTGGTAGCGGAGGCCTGTAATCCCAGCTGTGGGGGTGCTGAGACAGGAGGATCACTGCGAGTCCACGCTGTGTAATGAGACCCTGTACAGCCTGTACCAAATAAACAAACAAATAAATAAACAGAAAAAACATTAAAAAATTTGTTCTATACTTCATATATATTCACATGTATATACATTGTAAGCACACATTTATTTATTATGTTCTTCAGTTATATGCTTTGACTTTGACAGAAGTATGAGTAGCACATATTAAAGGGAAAACTTCTAGTTACATAGCTGGTGGTTTCTGGGCAAGGCATGTAAGACCCAGTTCTTGATGCCTGTGTGGTCGTGATGGTGTTTGTGTGAGTATGGTGCTGCCATTTACTTTCTTAGGCATGTTTTTTCCAAACATTTGTCTGCCTGTCTGTTCATCTGTGAACTCTTTTGTAGTTGTAATTGGAATACACTTCTCCTTTTCTGCATTGAAGCCTAGGAATTACTTGTTCTTTGAGATTTAAGTCAGACATCTTCCCTTCCACAAAGATCTTTCCTCAGGCAATGGAAAAATTGACTTGATAAAACTCTCTGTTACTTCAGACGTCATTCACAGTAGCTTTTTTTAAAATTTTATTTTTATTTTAGGGAAGGGTCCTCCACAGGGTGTTTGGAGTCTCACTACTAGATTGGATTCATAATGTTTACATCCTCCTAAGAGCTGGGATTACAGGCGTGCCCCACCATGCCCAGTCTCAAATGCCATCTCAGCGCCCCTGGGGGCAGGGTGGGCAAGACAGACTTAGGAGTTGAACCCTAGGGCCTTGGCCCCTGTGCCTGCTCGCAAGCACTTTAGGTCACCCCTCATTCACAGTGGTTGTTCATTTTAATTTCTGTGTTCATCCACAGATGTGAACTAAAAACTATGCTTCTAAAGTTTCTAGAATAGGCTTGGTATTGTGTAATGTTTTGTTGGATGAAGAAATGTAATTACTAAAAATATAAGTGACACAAAGGATAAAGAGGGCAAAGAGAAAAATCGTAAGCCTAATGGTTTAAAGATAATGCTAATGAATTATATTAGAGCAGGCCTCATAAGCATGTATTCCAAAAAGTTTCTTAAAAGTACTAGTTCCAAAGTGTATGAAGTAGCACATGGAATAAACTTTTAAATGTGTTAAAATCTCTTACACTGAAAGACCCAGTGCCATCTGTCTCACTAAAATGCTCTCCTTTGCTTCGAACACATCCATTCCATTTTTCTTACCCTGCTTTTATCAGTGCCCTCAGTCCACTGTCACTGCTGCCTTGATGTCCCGAATCAATTCAGAATCTATCTTTTGTGGTCATTTTGATGTTGGAGAAGAGCCGTGAGTTGTGCCATGATAGATGAGTGAATAAGGGTAGATGGGGACACTCTGGAAGGGTTCTTGTGCCTTTCCGTTGAGTCACACTAAGCAGCAGCATCCACCGTAGTGTTGGTCACACACACGTTATGCAGACATGTGAAAGAGAACTTCCAGGACTATGTCACAAAGTGACACAGGAAGGGTGGCCTGCTGTGTTTGCGGCTACGTACAGTATTTTGAGGGGGATCAATGGCTCTGTGTCTTTTGTAATACTGTTTTTAAAATGTAAGTATTCACCATTCACTTGATCACATCTTGTACATATGAGGATTTTCATGCAGCAGTGTTCACTCTGGGGGAGAAACATGGTAGAGACCAAGCAAAGGTCCAAGTGGCACGAGCCTATAAACGTACTGAAAGCCAACGAGGCAAACAGCATCCCCTTAGGTGCAGTTCCCACTGAAGATGGGATTTTGAGAAATATATGCAATTAGGAACCGCACCACATTTGCTTCTGTGTACACAGTATGGAGTATTGGTGTACAGATTATCATACATCCAGTGCAAGTCACGCGTGAGCTTGCACCATCCCACACAGTGGAGGGATGAGGCAGGAGACCCTGGCCAACATCGTGACTTCGTGAGAACCAGTGTCAGAATCTACAAACAGAAGGGACTGGCGATGTAGCCTTATTTAAGGCCCTGCTTTAATTGTCAGGACTGCATGTGTGCATGTAGAGCTTATCTATAATAGCAGGACCAGGCAGTAGACATAATTTTACCTTCTACTTCCTGTTCTGCTATGTTTGTAGGTATGTTTTTGTTTTTTTTATCTTTTTCCAGTACTGGGGATTAGATCAGGAGTGCTCTTATCACCAGGCTGCATTCTGAGCCCTTCCCAAACTTGTGATCTCTCTCTCTCTCTCTGTCTCTCTGTCTGTCTTTCTGTCTCTCTGTCTCTCTCTGTATGTCTCTCTGTCTCTGTCTCTTTCTGTGTATGTAAATTTTTAGAGGTGAAGGAAGTTTACAGAGAATTTTAAGGCACAGTTTATAAATCCTCAATGATAGTAAAACAAATTTTAATTTAAAATGTCAGTTTTTGCTGTAACTAATAATTACACTTAGTGAAGGATACATGTCCTTTAAGTAGTCTTAAACATTGAGCATGCTTCTCAAGTAATATAAATATTTCAGCTTAAATAAGGAAAGTACTCTGAATGAATTGCAGATTCCTACATATGATACACAGTATATTGGCCTCTTGGTTGGACTCACGATTCAATTTTAATTTTGGAATATTGTTTTGAAATATTTAATTATTTTTAAAAAACAGGGCTGGTGAGATGGCTCAGCAGTCTAAAGTGCCTGCTTAGGCAAGCTTAGGCAGCCGCAAATACTGCATTTTGATCCCCAGCACTACATGCTGCACCAGCCCCACCCCCAGGGCAGGCTGAGCTGGCCATAATAATTTTTTAAAAAATTAAATAAATAAAAATTTTGAAATGACAAAATTTCCTATGACTAAATATGAACAGTTTTGGTGAGAAATAGACTTGCAAATTTCCTATTTCAAGAGCTTTTGATCATTTTGATAGCCATTTTATAGGAAGGACCAGTTAAAATTTAACTTAAATCTGTGTGCATGTAAAATGAGAGATGACAGGTGAGAGCTGTTTAGCTCAGCACTGTCCAATGCATGATACAGATCATGTACTGATCTCTGGTGATTTTATGGTAAAGGTGTAATTCTAGTATTGACATGTCATTGGGCATCGGGTACACCCTTGGGGCTGGGTTGAGCCAAGTCATGAAATAGGCTCCGTGTGGGTGTTGGCCTAGGTAGGCCCGGTGTGCGCTGGCTTTATCAAGAAAGAGCAGAAGGTTGCTGTTGGTATGGTATGTTCTGAGTGTACAAAAGGTGATGAATATTGCTCTTCAGATAATGTATTCTGTGGCTACTCTTGTTTCTAAAATTATTAAAATGGATTGAAATGACATTTTAAAATTAATGTTGCGAGGTTGGGGAGATAGCTCCATGGCACTAGTGCTTGCCTGGCAAGTGCAAGGTCATGAGTTCAAACCCCAGTCCTGGAAAAAAAAAAAAAAAAAAAAAAAATTAACGTTAATGTTGATTTTATCCATGTTCAGTTTTCCTTTGCTTAATGTCTCTATGAATTTTAAAGCCAAGACAGCTACTTAGAAGATAATGATCACGGTGATTGGTTTTAAAATAAGTACTTCCTGATACCCGGCAGTCTTGCTGCTTCTCACTCAGAGGTCTGTCCTGGCTGTGTTTTCATTGTGTTTTGCTCTTACTTGCAGGTTTTCAACACGTACTCCAACGAAGACTATGACAGGAGAAACGATGAAGTTGACCCCGTAGCCGCATCTGCAGAGTATGAGCTTGAAAAGCGCGTAGAGAAGCTGGAGCTTTTCCCGGTAGAACTGGAGAAAGGTACTCGGTGACACGTGTAGCTGGGGCAGCAGCACTACGCTGTTGGCAGCATTGCCCTGTGGCTGTTAGTGATGCAGGGGTGTTCTGAGCGAAGCCTTTTCTCTAAGGGCTGGGTGAAGTTTTAGTTCATAAATTGCTGATTTATTATCTTCAACAGTTAGTCTGCATTTCTTCCAGTTCAGGCTCAGCCCCATCTGCTGTAGCTCAGCTGGAGTGGTGGTGAAGACGCAGGAGGTAAGGGCCACCCAGAGACTGGTGCAGGGGAGAGCCCAAGGGAGCCAGGTTGATGGAGAGCTTTGGGCAGAAGCTTCTGTGTCTCCTGGAGCGTGTGTGTTCTGTTTCTCTTTCTTGATGGAGAGAGAAGTCATGATTGGGCTCAGAATGTGGTAGGAATGGAAAATGCCTTCTTAATGTGTGAACACTTAGCTGGAAGGCCGCGTGCTCCAGAACACTGGATCTTCTGTCTCTGAGGGCAGAAGGCTCTAAGGTAACCAGATGGGCTTTCCACTGACCTCTGTCTCCCTGGGGTGATGGCCTCCCTGCCACAGTAACCATTATGATATGCTGAGAGGCTGCTGTGTTTGTCATCACCTTAGAGGGGTGCCCAGGAATCTGGCTGTGACCCAGTGAACAGAAAAAAATAACCCTGCTGCGAGGGCTTTGGAAGAAAGTGGACTAAGGCGATGACAAATTGAATAACAAACAAAAGAAAACTCACTCAAGGATATTCGGATGTGGCTTTAGGAAGGCTTTCGTAAGCAACTCAGCAAGCGGCAGCAGTGTTGGCCAGCTTTTCCTTTGCTGACCACAATGCCCAGCTGGCCCAACGAAAAGGCAAAGTGGGTTGGCTTTGGCTCATAGTTTCAGAGGTTCCAGGTTATTCTAGTTGGTGAATGGTAAAGCTTAGGGTCACAATTACAGTAACACATACCAAACTGATTCCACAGGTAAGCATAGGCTGGGGAAGTCTTAATATTCAAAAGTAAAGTGACTAACTTACAAAATACCAGGCAAAAAGAATCTCAACACTTATGTACACATACCAGCTCTCCAAGATGTATATGATTATTATGCACTGCAAGTAGACAGTAATAAGAATATAATTTGAACAAAATCTCAAAACAGACACACAAGCTACAGCACTTGAGAGGCAAAGTGATGAGCGCTGGACTTCTTTGCAGTTCCAGAAGCAGACAGATGTAGCTATAATTTCATAGACCACTGAGAATAAAATGGGCATTGACCCAGAATCCAATTCCATGCCAGATTGCATTTACCTATGATGGGGAAAGAAATACACTTGTTAAGAAGTCTGGGAGATTGCTCGGTGGCATACCTGGCAAGCTCAAGGTCTTGAGTTCAATCCCCAGTATGGAAGAAAAAAAAAAGAAAGAATGAAAAAAAATATATGTATATATATATGAAAATGTAATATTGTTGGGGCTGGGGTTATAGCTCAGTAGTACAGTGCTTGCTTAGCAAGTACAAGGTCCCAAGTTCAATTCTTGGCATCAAAACTAAAAAAAATTTGCTGATGTGTAAGATGAATAGAACAGGGGCTGGCCTGATAGTTCAGTGGACTAAAGCGCCTGCTTAGGCAGAGCACAGCAGTGGGGATTTGACCCCTGGCATGCTGTGCCAGCCCTACCCCCAGGGTGCACTGAGGCAGCAGTTGAGACTGGGCATGGTGGCATGTGCCTGTAATCCTAGCACTTGGGAGGCTGAAAACAGGAGAATCACTGTGAGTCTGATCTACTTAGTGAGACCCTGTGGACCCTGACCTAAATACAGAAGAAGAAGAAGAAAAAAAAAAGATTAATAGAACACATCAGCTGTGTACTTTACATGTGTAATTTACTGTCCAGTTAACACACAACAACAACAACAAAAAAACACACACACACACACAAGGAACAGCTTGCTTAAAACACCACAGGTAAGAAAAGAGATAAAAATTATATGAGAAGCATAAAGCTACAGGAGTGAGGAAGCTGTGAGAACCATACTTAAATATGTCTGAGTAGTTACCTTCACTAATAGACATTTTCTTTTGAAAGTATCAAAAAAATGAAATGATGCTTACATTTTTCATACATTTAAGAATGTACAAATCATTCTTAGTCCATGCAAAAACGAGTGGTTTTGAGGCCAGTAAGATAGCTCAGGGGTTTAAAGTGCCTGCTCAGGCAAGCACCAGGGGCCATGGTTCCATCCCTGGCACCACATGCTGTGCCAGCCCTGTGCCCAGGGTGAGCTGAGCTGGCCACCAAAAAAAAATCAAACAAACAACCCCCCAAAAAACTGGCATTGTATAGCTAATAAATAAAAAGTGGCTTTATATAGCAAATAAAAAAATAGAACAACTCAAGTAGTTATCATAGTCTATCAACTATGTCTGGTCAATAAAATGTTACAGAGAAATGAAAATTGGTAAATCAGACTTCATGTGCTCTAACTGTTATATTTAAAAACATAATGGAGGCAAGATAAGCAATTCACAATAGAAGGCATTTAGTTATAATTTCATTTAAATAAATTTGAGAACTACAAAAAATGAACAGTGTATGACAAGCACGGTGGTGCACACCTGTGTTCTTAGCACTGTGAGAGCCTGAGGCAGGAGGACTGGAAGTTTGAGCTCAGTCTGGACAACTCAGTGAATTTGCAAGATCCTGTCTCAAGAGCAAACAAATGGAACTGGGGAGATAGCCTAGCTACATAAGTGCCTGCCTGGAGTGTGATCCCCGGTACCCCATGCTGTGCCAGCCCCATGCACCAAATAGGTAAATAAATAAGTAGTAATTTTTTAAAAAAAGCAAACAAAATCATTTACCATTCTGCATTTTTTAGACTTTTAGTTACTCTTGTTGCTGGGACAAATACCTGACACCCAAAATGAAGGAAAGGTTTATTTAGCTCACAGCTACTGCACGTTTCAGTCCATATTGTGCTGACTCCAAGGCAGAGAGACACATGGCAGAGAGCAGCAGTTCATGGCAGTGGAACAGAAAAAAAAAAAAAAAAAATGGTGACAAAGGCAACCCACTAACCAGGGGAGCAGAAAGCAACAGCGAGAGTCTGTCTCTCTGTCTCTCTTATATTACATGTAGGCTGTCCACCTCAGCCTATCTACCTCAGGCCACACCCACAGTCCCAACAGTACTCAGACCCATAATTCCATCAGTACTAAACACATAATCCAATGGATCATGAGTCAAGCCTCAAACTCTCCCCGCTCCACAATTGTATGAGGCTTTGGGCGGGACAACTAGACCTAAACCATAGCAACTTAAAATTTTAATGTATTTTATAAAATTTCCTTTTGCAGTGCAAGTTCACTGGCATTTCTGTTTGAGTGGCAGCATGTGAGTTGATCCTGTCATTAGGAATGTATACATAAGAGGATCAGGGTAGGTGAGGGCAGAGGATGGCTGGGTCCTTGCCAGAGCTGCCACGTTAATTAGTGGCTTCCAGATGTCTGTTCTCCCGGGCATGCGCTTGTGCTTGGCACCTGTCACTTGACTAGAGGACAGGTGAGGTGGCTGGGAGCAGGCGTGTTTGCTCCCTGGGGGTCAGTGCTGTGCCCCCTTGTTTCTCCTTCGTCACTGTCTTCTTGTACATAGTCTACTAGAATTCAGGTGGCTGAAGTTAATATTGCTTTTCTCACAGCTGGTTTTCAGCCCAAAATGTCTTAGCAATTTTCTAGTTAAAGGAATGAAAGGAATCATGGGATGTAGAAAAATAATTTTAGGATGGCCTGAGTCCAGGTAAAAAACTAGATTAAAAACCAGGCAGTAATTTTCACATGGGATCGTCAATCACAGGAGTTTAACGGCCTGACAGTGCAGAGTCCACACGTGGGGGGAGTCCTTCCCCTGTAGTGGGCATAGAAAAGGTTTGCTTACAGCTCCAGGGTGGCTTAGCGCATGAGGGTTCATCGTGAGGAAAAGCCCTGCAAGTACAGCAAGTGTAAGCATGAAGTCAGGCTAAATGCTGATCACCCTGAGGTTTCATACAGAAGGGAAGCCCATGGCATGGTCAGTGTGGAGTGGCCTCTGAAGGCATCTTTTGAACAGCACTGAAAGAGTTCAGAAGGGTTAGATTAGATAGCTGAAGTACTGGAGAAGCTGCAAGAACATATTCAGACCTTGGTAATATCCTGTGAGTGTGAGGACTGCACACAATTTTACCCTTTACCAACCTTAATACACACAGGAGCATTCATGTAGGAGAGAAGAAACCCTGCACTCATAGCCAGTGTGGAAGAGCCTTCAGCACCTATCTAACCTTGTATGCACAAGAAACTGCATTCTGGGGAGACATCCTAAAGCTGTGTGCAATGCAGTGACAGGACAAAACCTTGACTCATACCTCAGGGTACTTAGGCCAGAGCAGCAATGTCAGTGAGGTACACTGAAGATATCACACATGGGCAAACATTCCGGGTGTAATGCATGAGAACAGTATTTCACGATCTTGCATACATTAGTCAACACTAAAGTTTTCACACTAGAGGGATGGAGTCAATATGCAAATGTATTCAGCAGGGCTCCTATCAGAACACTTGTCCAGGGAGATTTTTTTAACAAGCTGGGGCTGGTGTATTCCCAGCACACTACAGATTGAGCTAGGAAGATCTCAGATTCAAGCATACTGAGCAACTTAGTAAGACATTGTCTCAAAATAAAAATATTTTTTAAAAAACAGCTGAGGATGTAGCTCAGTGTAAAAAGAAACTTTTTACCATACAACTGAGCAAAAAATAATATTCTTGTCAAACAATATTTTTCAACATCTAGAATAAAAAAGTATGACTGTGTTAGTTGTACTTGGAGATGAGTTTTACTTAAGGCAACTATTGGTGAAAAGTAATGATTGATGAGACAATCCATCTTCAAAGAGATATTAATTGTGAATACTTTATGAAGTAAAGATTATTGCTGAAAAATCTTTTAAAAGCATAAAGTAGGCCACGGATATAGCTCAGTGGCACAGAGCCTGCCTGACAAGTACAGGTTCTTAATTCAGTAATCCCCCAAAAAAGCATGAAGTGTGTGGGTTAGTTTTCCTATAGCCACTGTTAATGCCGTTAGTCTATCACCAATCATCTATTTATATGCTGTTTTATGATGTAATTATCATTGATAAAGCAATATTGATAAACAATAAAGACTTTGAGGTTATCAGAAAACAACCTTGAATAATAAAAAATGCAGTATATTTTATATTTATAGTGTGTCTATAAGTTTTAGCCTGAGTCCATAGTAGGGGCAAATGAAAATAGGATTAATAAGTGAATTTTTAAAGACCACTTGCAATGTTCCTTACAGGGCCAATAAATGAAATCAATAGAGATGGTTCATGGAGTTATGGGAGCATTTCCCCATTAAGTACTGTGCAGTCATTAGAAATGTTTTAGTGATACCAGTATTAATCCCTTTCCTTCAAAATACCCAGCACCTACAACTTAAAAGAGGAGTTTTATTTTGGTTCATGGCTTACAAGAGATTTTAATTCATAATCACCTGGCTCCAGGGAGCAACAGCATGGCAGAAAGTCCTGGGTTGAAGAAAGCTGCTTCTTCAGGCCATCTAGAAAATAGAACCAAGGGAGGAGCGGGGAAGGGAAAAATATCCTTCCAGGCCATACGCCCTATGATGTACACCTTCTGCCAGCCCTTCCTCCCAAGAGCAGTCAGCTGTAACACTCCCAAGTCCAGTCACCTCCCAGAGGTCCAACTTATGACCTCATCAGGTTTGAGGAGGACATATAGATACAAACCACAATAATATCCATGAAGAATTCAAAAAGCAAGCTGCCGAAAGTCAATATAACTTTACTGTTACAAAGGAAAAAGAGCTGTGTGTATGCATACAACTGTGTGTATGTATATATACATGTAATGTATCTATTGATGAGTATATGTTGTGTGGTAGCACAGAAGAAAATATTTATAGATACATACTATCTTACTAATATGAGTGGATAAGAAAACTGCATCCATAAAGGAGAAATTCTAATAATCATCACATTTATTGAAAATTATATGTGTATTGGAATATGTGTATGTGTTTAAGACCTAAAATAATTGATAGGATTATTTAGAGAGTCAGTGTTTTAAGGTAGATTGCTTATTTGATAACCAAATTATTACCTTCTCTGGGACCACAGTGAATTACCAAAAATGATAAGGAAACTCTTGAGCCCCTTGAGTAAAATGGGCTGCAGGTTAACCTTACTCTCCTGTTTAGAATATCTTCTGTAGAGGACAGCACCCCCGTGTGCATAACAAAATTAGAAGCAGCAAATAGGACTTACCTGCTAAGTAAATCACCAGAACCAGTGTAAAACCTAGGGCCCTTTTATTTCTATTTTTCATAGATGAGGATGGTCTCGGTATAAGTATTATTGGAATGGGTGTTGGAGCGGATGCCGGACTCGAGAAACTGGGAATATTTGTCAAGACAGTAACAGATGGCGGTGCTGCTCAGCGAGATGGCAGGTAAGCGGACTGGCTGCCTCTAACTTCTTAAAATTATAGCGGGCTTTCCTGGGGACTTTTCAACGATGTCTTTTCCCTTTTCAGTTCTTTTGAAAACAGAGTATCAGAGTGTGTCTCAAATATGGAAATTGTGAAAAACACTTGAATTTCTGGCTTCTAGCTAGAACAACTGTTTTCAATATATGTTAACCAGTTTTATGTCTGTTTATCTATCTGACTACCTCTTTATCCATTCATCTATTCATCTCATGCAAAGTGAACAAAACCATACTGCATATATTTGGAGAACTTGTACTGTGGAAGTCAGAACATAATTTTATCTCAGAAATATTAAAGCAAATGGTAATGGTTTTGGCACCTTTACAAATGGCAGGTAATAGATTATATTCCCCCCAGCAATGTAGAAGGGTTCCTTTCTTCCCTTGCAGCCTTGTCAGCATTTGCTATTATTTGGTTTCTTGATAATGGTCCTTCTGGAGTCACATAGAATTTGAGGTTGTTTTAGTTGGTAGTCATCCAATGGCTAGTGATGTTGCCCGTTTCTTCACGTATTTGTTGACTATTTGTACTTCTTCTGTAAAATATCTGTTCCTTTCACTTGTCCATGGTTTGACTGGCTCTTTTGCTTGCCTGATGGTCTAATGTTTTTCTGTTCTTTATATATTGTAGATATTACTCCTCTGAGAAGTAGTTGGTAAAAAAGGTTCCCTTTTATAGTTATCTCATGTTTTCTTTAAATCAAATGCCCAATATATAAATAAATCATAAAAAAGATAAATAGTAGGCCACAGGGAGATAGATCTTTCTCACAAGGCAAGGGGATCAAGAGACGAAGAAAGAGTGTACTAATTCCACACAGGGAGTGTAAGGGTTATTTACTGCAAACATGTAATAATAAAAAATAAAAAAAAATAGGTAGAAGAAAACTCTGCTTCTGTATTGATGATCATTCTAGAGATCAGTGTTTCTCAAATTGTGTATTATCTAAAATCACAGGTTCTTGAGTGTGATCTAAACCTGTAGAACTATAGTAATTAGAGATAAGGTCTAGCATTGCACACTTACACATTCAAATTGGATAATTCTAATGTACAGCAGGGCATCAAGTAATCATTTTTTAGTGTTGTAGATTTCTTGAGCTCCAAAACATTTTGAGTAACCAGTGCATTTTCTCCTGATTCATTCTATTAGAATTGGAAGCAGAGACTTAGCAGTAGTATTTTGGTTCACAAACTCAGTTCTCCCCACAGTTCTGGTTGGGAACCAAAACTGAACAAGAACTGAATTAAATTTCCTCATAAAGTCAGCATCGAAATTAACCATGGAATTTGATTTGGTTTCTGTCCAACTTGGCTTTGGACCAGATTTGTAAAAAGAATCACCTTCATAACTCAGGTACTATTGTACAAGTAGATCCTAAAATGTGATTTCCAATTCCAAAGAATATATTTTTATTTTTAAAGGAACATTGATTAACAGTTCTCATTTTGTCTTACTAAGAAAGTATAATGCCCATTGTAAGTATGTATGTGTTGGGATGAATAGAAGTACTATTTTTTTATAATTCTAAACACATATGCTGATATACATGAGATTTTTGCAGAGTACTGATTTGATTTAGATAAATAAAAATATATCTCCTATATTTTATCTTCCATATATGAGGACCACATTTTGTTTTGTTGTGTTTACTTTTTTGATACTGGAGATTCAAGCCAGGCACATGGTACAAAGGTACATGCCCAGGCCTTCAATTTTTTCTTAAGGAAGGAATTTTTTTTTTTACAGTTGTAAGTAGTTTTGCTATTTAAATATTTCATATATTATAAGCTATTACAGATAATGAGATATACAGTGAAGTTTAGTCATGTTTGTTTTGAAGATAATTTATTTTTCAAAATTATTGATATACATTATTAGGGGACAATTTGAGAATAATGTGAGTTTTGCATTTCTTTATATTTAGTATGAAAGAAACACTAGATGAGTGTGAGAAAACTTGCCATCTGAACTTTACCATAGAACATTGCACAAAAAAGCTATCGAAATGTGAAGTCAGTTCACCAAACCGACATGTGCCACCTCAGTCCACATTTGATGTTGTTAACTTGCCCTTTGACTTAATTTTTTTTCTCACTAACTCAATGGAAAATCAATAATGATATAACATATTAAAAACTGTAGACAAATATTGACATGTTAAAGATATAAGATGTGGACACAGTGAATTTTAGAGAAATATTTCTGAAATGATACATAGCATGAGATTAATAATAGATTGCCCATTATAGATAATTTACAAACTTAAATAAATATAACAATAAAAAACATGCAAAATAAAAATGAAGAGAGCATTTACAGATCAGTCCTGCAATAGTTCACTCTATGCCAAAATCAAGAAACTTATATTCATATAATTAGAATTCTCAAGGTAGAATGGGGTAGGCAATGTATCTTTGACTTATAATACGCTTACAAGGCATGATAAGATATTTTCTCCTAGTATTAGAAACTTTAAAAAGTGGATTGTCACTTTCCATTGACTGTGTATTACTTTTTCTTTGTCTTTTACACACAAATAGTTTTTTTTTTTTTTTTTCTGTTTCAGTCCTTTCAATTAGTCTAGTTTCTTGAATATTTTCTTTTTTTTTCTAATGTGGAATAACATAATATTTAATTTCATTCTTCCATACCTAATAAATATGCCTTAATGATTGTTTTTCTTTTGTTATTGTTTTTCTTTACACCTAGTTGTTTTTTGTTGTTGTTGTTTTTGTGGGACCAGGGTTGCACTTGTGCCACGGAGCCATCTCCTTCACCCCTACATTTAGTTTTTTTGTTTTGTTTTTTTACACTTAGTTTTGGACAATTTCATTTTTGTCTATCTTGCTATGATTTTATTTAAATTTTTTGTGCAAAAAGTTCCTTTTTGGGGGGGAAATGTGCTATAATTTCAACTAAATTCAGAAATTTCAGATCTTTATTTTTTCTTTTTTTAAAGATTTGCAGCCCAGACTGGGCTTGAACTTACAGTGCTCCCACCTCCCCGTCTCAGGGTGCTAGGACTTCAGGCCTCTAGCCCTGCTTGGTGTGGGCCACGCCTTAGCCAGCAGTCTTGCTTGTGCTCCCACAGTGTGAGGCACAGTACCTGGTCCTGGCAAGGCCTGACGTGAAACTTTGGCAAATTCTCACTTGGCAGCAGGGGGATCACACATAAAGAAAGTGGGATCTGAATGTTGTGTGTTTCAACTGTTTCTTCTTTTCAGAGCAGTTAGGGAAATAACCTCTTTGCCTTTTCAGTGAGTCATGTAATGTTAACAGTATTTCCTGTTAGTAATGTATCCCCTTTTTCCAAGTAAGCAGAACTTTATCTATACAATCTACCTAACTTGTCATTAATTTGGATGACAAATTTTAAAGGACATTTTCTAGGTGATGAAAAAAATTTTTGGTTTTGCTTTGCTTCACTTTAATTCTACCTTAAGTGCCATCACAGTTTTTGTGTTGCACTGCTTTCTCATTTAAAACTGGTAGTGAAAAGACACTGCTGATCAAATTGAATGTTTAATTAAGAGTTCTTTGGAGAAAAACAGGAACAACAAAAAAACTCTGAATGCATCAGCTAATCACTATGAGCACACAAAATAGGGAAGACATTTTTGTCCCATAAACATGTAGCTAACTGACAACAATAAATGATTCTTTCCCCTCTTTTTTACAGAACCCAGCACTCTGTGGTTTGTTCACAGAATTTTTTCATATGTATCAGTTTTTCTTTCTGATTTGTCAAGATATCAGGACTGGCTACAAGTTGTCTAATGCAGACCGTGAATTGGTCAGGGAGGACAAGGACTTTAGTATTCTATGCACTCCCAATATAGCAAAGGCCAATCCCCCTCTTGAGGAAATAGGCAGTGATCTGATAGCCATACCCTTTCAAGGACAAGGGACAGAGCTTGTGAATTCTGTATGTGATGGCTTGCGCTGTTTACAACTTGCAAGTGCTCCTTAACTCTTGAATCAGTTTCTTTTAATAGAAAACAAATTCACTCTTTCTTCTGTTCAGAAAACCAGCTGGTATCTTTGTTTGACTCTTGTGATACATGAAGATCCACCAGGACAGCAAAATCCCTGCATGTAATAGCAAATTTCTTAGAAGTCATTGTTTACTGATTTCCACAGCAACTATAAGACCTGTCATGGAGGCAGGGTGTGGGCTTGGGCTTTGTATGTTTTGTTACTGTCTGGGTAACAGCGTTATTACTTTAATTTATTTTTTAAATGTTTTTCACCTTTTAAAAAATGTATTTGATACAGGGCTTCACTATGCAGCTTGGACTCATAGTGATCCTCCTGTCTCATCCTTTCCAGCGCTGGGATTACAGGTGTGTGCCACCATGCCTGGTTTGGAGGATGAAAATAATTTTTACTGTACTAAAAGAATATTAAAAGTTGTATGAACTATTCTTCTTCAATGAGTTAGCTACAGTCCAAACTTAAAAAACAAATTGATTAAAAAACTAACAGGCAGTAGCTATTGTAACTTTTAGACTTTAATAAAATAAATAAATTATATGCCAAAAACAAAAGCAAACAAACAACAACAAAAAATACCAAGAGGCAGAAAGTTTTGCATTTGGTAGTTGATTAGTTACTGGTGTTCCAAACAGAGACCCATGTAGTTTTTCCTTGCTTATTTTTAAAATCAAGTTTGTTTTCTGTTAACTTACTTGGCTGTTTTTCCCCACAGTTTCATTGTTTGTATGGATATGAAGTCTTTTTTATCAATCCCAGTACCTATTTCCTCAGTCCTTTTAAATGCTCACCTACTATATGATTCCTGATGTTGTAATAAGTGCTTAGTAAATACTTCTATAAGTATATTAAGAAAGGCAATTTGATATGATTAACAGAATCTCTAGGATTATTAACTAGGAATTTTAGTTCATTCCTTCCAGTTCCCAGCTGCAGAATGTTAAAACATGACTTAATTTTCACGATGTCTACCTGACAGGGTTGCATGAGCTTGTAAGAAGCGTGGCACCATGCTGCCTGTGTGTCATCCTGTTCTTGAACAGAAAAACAAAAACAAAAACAAAAACAAAACTTGATGTTGAGGAAGGTGTTATTCTGGGAAGAGTCTTATGAAAAATTATTGAAAGGTATACAGAATTTTTACAGAATCATAAAGTTTTGGAGACTCAAGATACTTCAAGTATTTTACCATCTGAATATTTCACTTTAATATGTGTAAGAGAAAAGAGTGTGTGCCAGAAATGACAACACACATCTTTCATCGTTAGACCTGTGGCAATTGTAGTATCCTTTAAGTTTTCTGTTGTTACTTACTGGTGCACTCATTTACACAGTGTTTGATTTATTTTATTTTATTTTATTTTATTTTATTTTATTTTATTTTATTTTATTGTCTTTTTGAGACAGAGTCTCATTATTGCAGTTCAGGCTGGCCTTGAGCTCAGTTTTGTAGCCCAAGCTGGTCTCGAACTCGCACTGATCCTCCTGCCTCAGCCTCCTGAGTGCTAGGATTACAGGTGTGCACCACCAGGCCCAGCTTACACAGTATTTGAATGCTTACTATTTGAAAAGCATCAACATGCAAAAACTACAGAAAGAATTGCTGTGTTTAGTCAATAATTTTTAAGGTTACTACTGCTATAGATTTTTTAAAGTATTAAAATTTTTAAAAATAGCATGAAGAATATGATGCTACTGTTGTATGGATTGTGCTCAATTTTTTGCTCTCTCAAAATCTCTAAAATTAACATGCCAAAATGTTGGGTGGCTCTAACATGTGGTTTTTTAAAATTCCATCTACCATGCAATATTAAGGGTTTCTAAAGTGACTAAATATATGATTCTTTTTATAGTTTCAAAGCCATATAACTGGGTTAGGGAGATAGCTCAGCAATATAAACGCCTGCTTGGCAAGGGCAAGGTCCTGAGTTCGATCCCCAGTACCAAAATAATAAAAATAAAAATAAATAAACCCATATAACTAACTATAATAAGGCTATCACCCTGGGGAGGTTGCCACCCTTCAGATTTCATTCGGTGATAAAATTAAAAGTTATGTATTAGGTGTTTTCTGTAGTTCCTTTAGTTTTATAAGGGCAAGATTTTCTATTTTAGTTTTCTAACTTGTCTTAATTTCTTAACTCTTACTGCAATTTAATTTCAAATAGTCACACTTTTTTCCCAGAATGTAAAAACTGTGTTTGTATAATGTATTTTATAAATAAAATGTGAATATATTTACACATATATTTTTCTTTCTTCCTTTTTGCTTACCCCCATGTAAGAAACTCTTGCATTATGGTTTTCTTTGACCCATTTCAAATGCCTCATAAGTTCTCACCACATTTTTTAGTTCTTTTAAAAATTTACCATTGTAGGGGCTGGGGAGATAGCTCAGTGGTCTACTAACTGCCTGCCTGGCAGGTGCAAGGACCCGGGTTTGATCCCCAGCACCACATGCCATGCTGGCCCCGAGACCCCAGGTGTGCTGTACTGGCCACCCAAAATAGGTGTGGTGGTGCAGGTCTGTAATCCAAGCCATAGGGAGGCTGAGACAGGAGGGTCCCTATGAGTTTGTGCTGTGATTCTGTATCAAATACATTCGTTCATTCATTCATTCATTCACTCAAAATTTACCATGGATACTTATCTTCAGAGTTAGCCTGCATGGTTAAAAAGCTCCAGATATTCTTCATTCTTTCCTGCTGTGCTCTCTGCTTTACAATGTCTTCCATCAAGAGTCCACATCTGTACCTTCTCATATGTAGTCTTATCATGGAAAGTGCTCGGTAAATACCTTTTAAAGACATGAATCCTTGTGGGTTTTTTTTTTTTTTCTTATTTTGAAGTAGGACCTCCTTCTTTTTCCTATATAATTTGGACAGAAATTGAGATCACTGTATAGCTCAGGCAGCCCTTGAACTTAGAGCTATTCCTCTTGACTCAGCCCCTAGAGTGACGACATTACAGGTGTGCACTACACTCCTGGTGAATCATTGTGGTTTAATCACTTTCAAAACATTTATTTGGGTTTAACATATTTGTTTTAGTTTCTGTTTCTAGACTAAGTCACTTGGAGCATAACTAACAAGGATATTAATAATGCTGTGCTCAAGAGGCAAATTCAGAGTGCACTCTAATCTGGATATGGTCTTGTATGATTAATTTTCAAGTTTTACATTCATTTTAAGACATGATCCTATTCAATTTTATTGGAGGAGATACCAAACAGGAAATGAAGGTGGTCTTATGCAAAGGATGATGATTTTGTTCCTGGCCTCTTTGGTATAATACAAAAATAGAAAACAGGGAGTCCTGTCCCAGTGCTTATTCCGACGCATCCTCACTCTCGAGGACACATCTCTACCAGGCAACTCTCAAGCCCAGGGTAACCCTGTGTAGAAGTCACTGTTGTAATTGTGGCTGTCATAATCTCTTCACTGACTGTTTCCTTTCTGTGTACTTTTATTTTTTTCTTCACTTTGCTAATCTAATACTTTGCTAAGTCTTCCCCTCGGGAGTTGGGATATGGGTATTTGATGTATATTTTCATGTTTAAATTTTCAGAAACATTTTGGTGATGATGCCTTTTTTTAATAATATTTTATTGTATTTAATTTTTTTTTCTTGTTTCAGAACCTTTATTTGTTTATTCACTCATTTTTATGGCTGGCTCAGCCCGCCATGAGGGCAGGGCTGGCGCAGCATGTGGTGCCAGGGATCGAACCGCAGACCCTGAAGCCGCCCAAGCTTTCCCAAGCAGACGCTTTAGACTACGGAGCCATCCCGCCAGGCCCCTAGTGATGATGCCTTTTGACCCAAGCTTATTAATATTGCTGCAGCTGTCAAGGAGCTGTTCATGCTCGCTTCCGTGTTGAACCCACCTGTGAGGTGGGGTTGGGTTTTCCCCTCCTCAGATACATCTTGTAAATAAATAGCTCTTTAGTTCAGCTCGCATATGTTCATTAGCTTTACACACATTGCTTCTGGTTAAGTCTCAAGTTGAGGAATGTGAGCAGTGTTAAACCGAGGGGGAAGAGCAAAGGTGCTGGCTGCCCAACAGCATGGAGAGATTACTGAGGAACTGGCCTGGATGAGATAGATGGCTGTGTACACCAATGTGTACACAATGTGTAAACCAATGTGTGAAGGGGAAACGGGCTGTTTCCTCTGCTGTTCTGGAAAAGCTTGGGAAGTCCAGGTTGCCCCTGGCACGCTTATGCTGTGTACTCTGGAACGCAGACATGTTCATATGTTACATGTTTGCATATGTCAGTTTTTTCATAGGAATATGGAAGGTACACTGAATCTAATTTGCATTACTCATCTCTATCTTTCAAAGCAGTTTTTTTTTTTTTTTTTTTTTTATGTGAGTACCATGCATCAAACTGAGAGCCTCGTGCTTGCCAGCCCTCAAAACAGTTTTAAAATCCATTAACCATTTGACAGACCCCTGGAGCTTATTGTGTATAAAAGATTAATATTTGAAGAACTATGAGTATCTTAACAGTTAAGTATTTTATCATACAGGAGTATCCATGTAGTATGAGGTAAATTAACTGTGGATAACTTTTTTTCACCCCCGGAAGAATCCAGGTCAATGACCAGATCGTAGAGGTGGATGGCATCAGCCTCGTGGGCGTCACACAGAATTTTGCTGCAACGGTTCTGAGAAACACCAAGGGCAATGTCAGGTAAACATGTGGCTTTCACGATACAGTTTGATCACTGTATGTTTTATTGAATTTGGGTTTTCTCTACTTTCACTAGAAACATAAGTATTACAGTGAAAATTTTAACTGAATATTGAAAACACTGAGTCACAATGGTTACTGAGCTACGTTAATGTGCTGTGTTGCTAATTTGCAATGGATGATATATCGTGCCTACATAACTCAGCCTTCTTCATCCCAGGATGTTGAGAACATACCCTTATGTTCTAGGGCGTTCATTGTGTCAACTTGAGATGCTTAGGAGTTTAGCTAAGTGCCTGAGGGTGGGGGCTGACTTCCTCATCCTGTGCAAGAGGAGGGCACAGCCATGATATGAATGCTCCATCGATCGGAGGGTGGGCACCCTGCCTACAATATAAGGGAACACTAGAGGCATGCTGCTTCCCCTTATTTTGGCTCTCCTTGCTCTGGCTGTTTTCTGCTTCCTTTGGTTGTTGCCCTTATGCTAGACCATCCTGCCCTGGAGCCAGATGATTGTGGATTGAAACCTTCCCAAACTGTGAGCTAGATAAACCTTTCCTCCCTTAATTTTGGTGTCAAGTATTTTATCTCAGCAAGGAGAGTAAAGTAATTAAGAGTATAATATGTTACAAGTAACTAGTCAGGCATTATTTCTGGTTGTAGTTTTTAAAAATATATTAATTTAGACCCTAAGTCATTTAAAAAAAAACAATTGTGCAGTTATAAAACTAACTACACATATACTTGATGAGACACATTATAGTGGCATCTCAGTTCACTAGTTTATTTATTTATTTATTTTTTTTCCTGTGATTCTGGTCACAAACCAAATTGGATGAGAACTAAGTCGAATTTTCTAATAATGTCAACACTGAACCTAATCAAGTAATTAGATTTGATTTTCACTCAACTTGGTTTGAGGCTAGAGTTGTGTGAAGATTTAAGTTCGTGAACCAAAGCACCACTGTATTTAGACAAATAGGCAGAATAGTTTGAAGCTAAGTCTATTTTAAAAATCCACGTAATTGTTTTCAAGAATTGGCTGGTATCACTCTCTGATGAACTGTAACTTCATTGCCTTAATTGGCCAGAAAATAATTAAAGAAGCAGTCCTATGTCAAATAAGGTGAAGGTTTTAAATCTTTATTTGATAATTATTTCCTTTTAAAAAATAATATTACTTATGTCTTAACACTTTTCTGAAATCTCACAACGGAACATATTAAGGGGCATTTAGTATGTGTAACTTTGACTTATCCAGGCAGTCTGTTGATCGTTGTAGGTTATTCCTTGGCCATTCACAATACTCAAAGAGTACAGGAAAAACCACTGATGCTCTTTGGAAGCTGTGTAGGAAGACTGTAAGTAAGTGTGAGCAGCTTTTTCCAGATCATCTGTGTACTTGAGATACCACTTTCCTGTGTCAGTGTCACGCTTGTTTTGGAGCTGTGCAGTAGACATTAAATAAGTAAGATACACACACAGCTCGTAAGAATATTTCTCAGAAGACTTTAGCGACATATTATAACTACCACTACTCTTATTCAGTGTAGTTCTTCTAACACTAGCTAGAACAATTAGAGAAAAAGTAATAAAAGGAACAAGGATAGGAAAACAAAAGTTTAAATTGTTATTATTTACAGATAATATACTATTCTACATGGAAGAACCCAAAATTCAACCAAAACACTTCTAGATTTGATAAGCAAATTCAGTAGTTTATCTGAATACAGAGTCAACACTCAAAAATCAATAGCATTCCTGTACACAAACAACAAACTCACTGAGAAAAAAATCAGGATAACCATACCCTTCACAATAGCATCAAAATTTTTAAAAAAGAGAAAGAGCAATAAATAGAAGTCAGCCTGACAAAGGAAGGAAAGGATCTATGCATTGAAAATTAAAGTACTCTGAAAAGGAGATCAAAGAGGATATCAAAAAATAGAAAGGTGTCCCTTGTTCATGGATAGAACTGACCAACATAGTGAAAATGGCCATACTCTGAAAATTGTTTTATGGGACTGGGAAGATAGTTCAGTACAATAAGGGCTTGCCTGGCAAGCAAGCACAAGGGCCAGAGTTCAATGCCCGGTTCCACAAACATACATACACATACATACATACATACGTACATACATATATACATACATGAGATAAAACTTTTTGCATATTTAATGCAATCATAATCAAAATACTATTAATATGCCTTGCAGAAATGGAGAAAATATTCCAAAAATTCATCTGTGGATCCAGGAGAGATCTAATATAGTAAAAACAATGTGGGCAACAAGGCAAGGGAGGAGGCATGAGAAACGTTGACTTGAAATTATACAGGAGAGAGCTACTGTGAGCTACTGTGCTAAAGTCAGGATGATATTGGCAAAAAAAGAAAAAAAACCTGAGGATCAGTGGCACATATTAGAAAATGCAGATAGAAATACAAATACATTCAGTCACCTTATCTTTTTTTTTTTTTTGTCTTTTGAGACAGGGTCTCACTATGCAGTTGAGGCTGGCCTTGAGCTCACTTTTGTAGCCCAGGCTGGTCTTGAACTTGCACTTATCCTCCTGCCTCAGCCTCCCGAGTGCTGGGATTACAGGCGTGCGCCACCACGCCCGGCTCCCAGTCACCTTATCTTTGACCAAGGGGCAGAAATGTCCACAGGAACAAAGCTTCTTCAATAAATGGTGCTGGAAAAACTGCCTTTCCATATGAAAACTAAAAGTTTCCATGTGCAGTCTAAAATTAGACCCATATTTGCCACCAGGCACTCAACTAAAATCAAATGGATCAGATTTAAATATTAAAATAGAGGCATTAAATCTACTGGAAGAGAAAATAAGTAGAAGTCTTAACAGTTGTAGGCAGAGACTTCAGACAAAACCCAGACCACCAGAGAAATAGTACAAAGAATCAACAAATGGGATCTCACCTTGCTAAGAAACTTCTGCACAACAAAATAAATCACCAAGAGTGAAAAGACAACTCTCCAGATTGGAAAATAGTAGAGTCTTTTGCCTCTCAGGCAAAGAATTTATCTTTAGAATTTACAAAGAATTAAGAAAAACTCAAGCCAGTCAAATTCAAAGGCATAATAAAAAAAATGGGTATCTGGGATGAATACGCACCTCTCCCATGAAAAAATAGAAATGGTAAATAACTATATGAATGTTCAACATCATTGGACATTTAAGAGATGCAAAGTAAAACAACATTGAGATTCCAGCCTAACTCCAGAAAGAATAGCTATCATCAGGAAATCAACCAATGACAAATGCTGGAGGGGCTGTGGGGAAAAAGTAACCCTTCTTCAGTTTTGATGGAAGTGAAGACTGGTATAACTACTGTAGAAATCAGTGTGGAGGGGCTGGGGCGATAGCTCTGTGGCACAAGTGCCTGCCTGGCAAGTGCAAGGTTGTGAGTTTGAACCCCGGTCCCACAGGAAAAAAAAAAAAAAAAAAAGTGTGGAAATGCCTCAAAACACTAAGATTAGGAGTACCATTTGAACCAGCTATCCCCTTTCTGAGTATCTTCAAAGAAAAATTAAAGACATCATACCACAGCTACATATATATACTCACAATTATAGTAACAGTTCCTAATAGCTAAATCTTGGAAACAACTCAAATGCCCATGGACCAACTAATGGATAAAAATACTGTGGTCTTCTATACAATGGAGTACTACTCATCTATTAAGAAGAGTAAACTTGAAACATTTATACATAGATAGCTACAACTTGAGACCATCCTTACAATTGAAATGAATCAGGCTTAAATGTGTGAACATCATATTGTCTCCAAAGTGTGAGAAGCTTAAAGAATAAATAAGATGCAAAATGTGCATTAGGTATTGCGAAATGGAATAAAACTGTTCAAAAGGAAAGAAACAGGTGGAGAAAGGAGAAAAGAAGAAAGGAAAGGGAAAATATATATATACACACATGTTAAGATAGTTATATTACTAATTGCTATTCGTTCATTGAAAAGAAATCTATGCCTATATTGTTTGATCATTTTTATGCCTGTATCTTGTAATATGAACAACTGGTTTGGAGATAACAATACAGTGCGCTAACCATTTTTATTCTCCTACAGTCTTGCTTGGGAATTTCATATCATTGTTTTGGTTTGTTTCTTTTAAAAAAGATTCAAAAGCCATACCTGTTTGTTTATTTTTGAGGTATTGGAGATTGAACCCAGGGCCTTGCACATACCAGACAAGTATGCTGTGACTGAGCTGCATTTGCGACTTTAGACCTATATTTTTAATGAAATTTACTTTTGAGATCTAATGTGGCTCTATATTTCTCCCTTGTTAGAGACCTCAATGTGACATTTAGTGGTTATTAAAATGTATTTTAAATGGGAACATTTTCTGAAAACTTACTGCATTTAGTTTGAATTTTTCTAACTACAATGCATTGACCTGAAAAAAATATTGAGAGCTCCTGGCTTTAAAGAGCCAGGAGGAGGATCTGAAGCTACAGGCGGTCAGAAGATTAAATAAATTGGGATTATCATTTTTTAAGTATTAGAGATTAAGGCCTTTTTATTTACTAGAAATGTATATGAAACAACATGGAAATGTATATTGCTAGCATTTGGATATAAAAAAGGCATACAATAAATTTTTGTGACTTTTTCATTCACAAGTGTAATGAATCATTTTCTGCCTTACTTCATGTGTTTTTTTTTTAATTAATCTTTGAATGCTTTCACCTGCATTTGTGAACTAGTAATACAGATGAAGCCTGATTAGTGTGACAACTTTTAACTCATTGAAGGAATAATACAAATATATTAATGTGATAAATTTTGAGGGGATAAGTGTTTTTCAGCCCTATATTATTTATATGAGATGCAGCATGTTAAAGGAAACTAGGTTAGGGTCGTTCAAGGTAAAGAAGACCAGGACTGGGTCACAGTATTAGTAAACTGTTTTATTTCCTGGAATTATGAACGTCATTTATAACTGTTTTAAGGAGAAATGTGTTACATATATAGAGTGATTTGCTAAGCAAGGAACTCATAAGACTCAAGCAATTTATGCTTTACATGATATAATACTGTAGTGGAAGGAGAAGGCTATGGGTTAAAGAACAGATGTGGCCAACTCAGCTGCAATATTCATCTTCTCACCCCTGGGTCTCACAAAGCTCATTATTTTACTATGGTGGCATGCACATGAAGCATCATGGTACCAAGAATTCCAGAGTCTGTTGTGGTGGGTATCTCAACATGAGCTGATCATGTAGGTACATTTCTATTACATGAACATCAAATGGCCAGCCTCAATCATTAAAAGCTACAGAGGATTTTTTTTTTTTTTCCGTGCTCAGGGTTCTCCTGAGAAACACAACCAAGATGAGGGAGGACAGATGGACGGATGGATGAACAGATGGATGATGGATGTATGCATAGGCAGACAGACAGTATTGGCTAGGACATTTATGGAGACCATGAAAATCAATGGCAAATATAAGGGACGAATGCTACAAGAATGCCGAAGTCTACAGAAGAAACTGGGTCACAGGAAGATTTAAATACTTGCATAAATTCATACATCTGGCAAATGATTAAGCAGGAAAGTGAGTAGTTTCATTTGAAAAAAGGCAGTTATCAAAAATATCTATTCCTTGTAACGGGTCTCAACGTCAGAGAAAAAACCATCATTAAATACTTTACATATAATTTATGATCACTTAATGATTCATTCCTAGGATTTGACCTGTATGCTAGCTGTAGTATGACTCAGCATACGTATCCCTCATGCACAGAGAATAACACAAAAGATTTAATCACTAGCCTACATTTGCATCTGCTGGCAAATGCTAACACAAGGCTAATTCTATGTACAGAAATAAATAGGAAACAGTTTTGTATAACTTCAAATTGATTTGTTAATACCTAGTGATTTCTAATTTCACTAGATATACAAGTGATTTTTATCTCCTTCAAACTACTCCTGTTTATTTTCTATTAATTAATTTATAGTTCATAGTTTAATATTAATTCCCCCATATGTTAACATGGCGCAGAAAATATAATTTGGCTTCTCCAATCACCAAGAAAAATACCATTTGGTATATTGATAAACTGACCTGTACAATAAAAACATACTAAATAAAATTAATCTAAGCTCAAAGAAGAGAGCAGTAGTTAACCTAGAGCCAGTCAGAGTTGGACAAGTGGTCACTTTCAAAGCTGTCTGGAGCATGGTTCTCGGCTAACAGCTATGAAATGTGACAAAGAAGATAGGTGAGACTTTTCAGAAATACATCAATTCTTAGTTTTAAAGTAAGATAGAACAACCTATCAAAAGTAATAATTGGATTTGTAGCTGATACCTGTAACTGGTTAATTTTATTTACCTTTGTGGCTAGGCAGAGGCATGCCAAGATTCTGTAAGACATTACCTGGGTATACCTATGAGCTGAATAAAGATCATTCTCACCAATGCACCCATAAATAAAACAAAAGCTTGGAGGAAAGGTGGATTCAAGTACCCTGCTTTAGTTGGAATATTTATCTTCTGTTGTTCTCACACATTGGCACTCTGGCTCGCCAGCATTCAAATGTCAGTCCAGGAAAGACCTCAGTATCTCCCCTGGGACACATGACAACATGACATCTACTTGGCCAGTTCCTCTGCTGCAAGCTGGAGTTCACAAGTCAGTTCTTCACATTTGTGTTGTCCAAACCCCAAGTCAGTTTCCAGCTTAGTACCATGTTTTCCTTTCCATAACATGCGTTTAACGATCCTCTGTGATCTTGCCCTCCTGGTATTGGCTTTTTTTTTTTTTTTTTTTTTTTTTTTTTTTTTTTTTTTTTTTTTTTTTTTTTTTTTTTTTTTTTTTTTTTTTTTTTTTTTTTTTTTTTTTTTTGGTCCGATGAGTGGTTTCCTCCTGAGACCATATGGTGATGAGCAAATGGAGGATGTAATGATCTGTAACTTATAAGGCTAACTTGCAGAATTACTTCCTGCACAGTTTTCAGTCTCCAACCCTGAGAAGTTAGGCTTCACAATGAACAATCACTGAAGCAGCCTCTTAGGATTGCTCACATTAGGCAGAAACGCAGCCTGCCAACAGCCACCACCCGTTTGCCAGGCATGTGGGGGAGTCACTGGCAAATCCCTTCTGCCTCAGCACAGTATTTAGAGGACTCTAGCCCTCGCCGACAAGTCTGTTTGAACTTTTTTTTTTTTTTTTTTTTTTTTTTTTAAATTTATTTATTTATTTATTTATTTATTGTTTCAGAACCAACAAGTCTGTTTGAACTTTAATGGGAAACCCCAAGCCAGATCTGCCCAGCCACTCTGTCCCTGAGTTCCTGACTCCCGGCAACTGTGGAGCTAGTGCTTATAGATAGTAGGATCTTACGTCAACTAATACAGATTTTGGCACCTGAGTTCAGTGGATTTAGGAGTGGACTGGCAGTGAGACTCAAGGAATTATGAAAACCATTGGATAAATCCAACAAATCTCTGCAGAGACAGTAGTAAACTGATGGCTCCAAGGAGGAAGCTGGGGAGGGCTTACAGAAGAGAAATGAAAATGTTATTGAAACTAGAAGAAAGAGGATCTGTGTGATGAAATGACAGTTTAGCAATGTCCTCTGTACTGTGGATGGTAGAAAACAGTATCTGATAAACTGGGTAGGTGGTTTAGCTCATAAGATTTCAAGGTAGCTTATTCCTGCTGTACAATATTATATAAAAAAGAAGATAGGCTAGCTAAAAGAAGGTGAAGGAATTGAGCCCTAATCTCATGGCGGCTCTCGCCCGCACCCATACACAAGACTAAAAGAGAGACTTGTTTTGAAGTGACTTAACTGTTTCAGGATAATGTTCAAAAACTTTTACTGAGTTACAAAAATAACTCTATGTTTCACATCTAAAAACAATTTCCAGCAAGGTATATAGATACACAAAAACTTCAGATTAGAGAAAAATTTACACGGTGGAAACTTCTGTAGGAATGACAGAAACAGTAAAATTAGTATATGACAACATGAAGGCACTTAGTACTACATTTTGAGAACACAGGAAGAGTAAAGGTTGAGTGTTAGAAGGTAGGTGAAAATCATTTGCTTACCGCAGCAGATGTATCTTTAAAAAAAACTCTAGAAACTGGAAATAGAAAGGTATTTTTCCCATGCAATGAGATCAAAGGCCAAGTCAAGTGCTCCCCTCTCCCTAGTATTGAGAATTTTGCAGGTATAACCACCCTCCCCAATTTTATTCAGTTTCTGTATGTGAGACAAAATGAAGAGAACTTTAAAATTGAAAAAAATAGATCACATTCATGCATCAGAATATGTAATACTGCAAAGATGTTTATCTCCCCCAATTAACCTGCCCTAATTAAACATGACTGCTTAACTGGACATGATAATGTAGGCTTACAACCCCAGCATTTGTGGAGGCTGAGGCAGGAAGACCACAAATTTGAGCTCACCCTGGCCTACCCAGACAGAAATGGGCGGGGTGGGGAGACAGCTAAGAGATTATTTTATACAAGTTGTCATTGTTTTAAAAAGACTAGAGTTGAAGGGTTTTTATGATCTGAAATCTTTACTAATCAAGGCAGTCTGGTTGAAGCTTGAAGACAGTAGTAACAAATTAGTGGAAAAGAAAGAATTGTAATATAGGCTAACAAAATATTTAAAAATTATCCTTTATGAAAGCAAGAAAATAAGTTCATTGGGGGATGTTATAGTTTGTGTCTGGTTGACCCTCCAAAGCATCGTGTAAGTCCCTGGGCAGATGCAGATACAGCGGCAGAAAGGAACAGCGAGTGGCTTGATGGGCAGAGCACTAGGGCGGAGCTCCAAGGGCAGAGCCAGAGAGGCGCCAGCCGTTAAACTGACAGCTTATACAGCTTATGCTGTGCCCCAAGCCAGCAGACTCCCTCAAAGATGTAGAGAGGGTCATCTTGGACACGGCAGCATCCCAGCCTCTCCTCCAGACCCTGTGGAGTGGGCCAGCGTCTTGAAACCTTCCGAAACTATGAGCCAAATAAACCTTTCCGTCCCTCATTGTGAGTGTTGGGTATTTGTCCCAGCAAGGAGAGAAGTGTAGCTAATACAGGGCAAATTACAATTTTCTCAACAAATGGTGCCACACAACTTGAACGACCTCAATAAAAGCAAAATACCACAAAGATAGGAACTGTGGGCCCTCTTCACACATCTAAAGCTTGCTGCAGCTAGAAGCATAAGATCATTGAAAATAACAAACCAGAAAACCCTTATGGTCTTAAATTAATCAGAGGCTTTTTTAGTACAAAAGCAAAAAAACAAACAAAAAAAAAAACCCAAAACCCAAACCAAAATAGTAGTAAATTAAATTGCGTCAAAATTTAAGAAAATGAGAAAAGCCACAAAATGAATATTTACAGGACACATTCTGATCAAAGAATTATATATAATATCCTAAGGATGCTTATTGAATAGTTCTTATAGTAATCTTAGATAATTTTAATTCAATCTGATTAAAAAAATTGAAACAGTTAACCAAAGAAGGTATATAGCTTAAACACATGAAGCACTGTGTAATGTTGTGGATCATTAGGAGAAGACAAATTAAATCCAGTGAAGTGTTTCTAGATCACTGCTTGAAAGCTGAAATTTAGATGACTGATACCTTTGATGTACTGACAAGCAATGTGGAGCACCTTAAACATCTGTTCATTGCTGAGGGGAATAAAAACTGCACAGCAGGTCTGTTTGACAGGTTCTTACAAAGGTAAACTTTTATTTGCTGTACCCGCTAGCAATTCCACTCCTAGCTCTTTACCCAAGAGCAGTAAGGTACATATCTGCAGAAATACTTGTACTTGAATGTTCATAGACACTTTATTCACAATAGATCAAAATTGGAACAGCTCAGAAGCTCTTCAACTGGTAATTGGATACATAAAATGTATTATATCTCATACAGCATAATACACCTCAACAGTCTCAAGGCACAAACTATGGATACATTCAACCCCTTGTCAGACTCTCAGGACCCTTGTACTAAGAGAAGCCAGGTACAAGGTCTTTAGATTTCTTGATTCTATTTATATAACATCGTAGGAAATACAAAGCTATCTTCACAGAAAACAAGTCTGGGATTGTTCAGAACCACAGATAGGTGAATGGAATTGTCTGCTAAATGGAAAGAAGAACATTCTTAAGGTGATGAAAATGTTCCATATTGTGGATATTAAGATTGCTTCATGGAGAGAGAGAGAGAGAGAGAGAGAGAGAGAGAGAGAGAGAGAGAGAGAACGAGAATATATTATCCAAATCAATATCTTGGTCAGTTTGTTATATATAAATTTGACTGCAATAAAAATGAATTTATGTGATAGCATCCGTGATTAAATTAAAAAGCACCGTACTGATCACTGTTAATGGCAGCAGTGATATAGAAAGGAGGTTTATTCCCTTAATAGTAGCTGTAATCAAGCTGAATTTTCTTAACAGTCTGTAGTTTTTTATAGTGTCATGTACTTTTTGTAGTGTTGGTTAGTTTTAAACATTGCTTAATTGCTTTTGACTACTTGACCAGAAAAAAAAAAAAAAAAATCTTACAGTTCTCTATACCTGGACCTGTTCCCTTGCTCAAGCATGGATTTGCAACATAAATGTTAAGAATTCATGTTCTTGAGTCGACAGCTGAATAAAGGACCTTAACTGTCTTGATTTTTGTTTGAATATCTATTCAAATTTGGTTCTGGTTACTTTATCCTTTATAAATACAAAGATCTTTTCATGCCATGTTGAAGAAATAAAATTTGTAAGTGATGATAGCAGTATTTTTCTCTTGGAACCTGAAAGAGTAAATAAAACCCGAAAGATACAGTAGATTCTATGAAAGGCAAATAATCTTTCTTTTTGTTTTAAAGAAAGTGGTCTGCAGAGTGTTCAGGGTCTCACCACTAGATTGGATTTGTAGTGATCCACCTGTTTATAGCCTCCCAAGAGAATAGGATTACCGGCAAGCACCACCATGCCGAGTCTCAATTGCCATCTCACTGTGCCCCAGTGGCGGGGCCAGCACAGCAGGCCTGGGGATTGAACCCCTGGACTCTGGCCCTACTTTCAGGCACTTTCTTTTGAGCTATTTGGCCAGCCCAAGAATCTTTTCAAAGGGAAAGGAAAGCTAGGATGAGGAAAAATATGCAAGAAGGGAAAGGATATATTCATGTGTGCATAAAGAATGTTTTGGATAATTCTACTGCTGATTTCTGCTGGTCTATTGAAAGGAGCAGTTAATGCCGAGAATTTTTCTTTTTTCTTTCTAATTTCCTGTATGTTTGTTTCTTTCACCAACTTTGTATGTTCATATTTGGTAGTCTAAACTAATTTGAAGATAGCCTTACATAATACAGCAACCATTGTCTAATTCCTATTAATTTTTTATGAAATTCTGTATTTTGTTTCTGTTTTCTCTTTTTTCTTCTTTCTTTCTTTCTTTCTTTCTTTCTTTCTTTCTTTCTTTCTTTCTTTCTCCATTTTGTATTCTCTTTAAAAAGCAAAGAAGACTCTGACAAACTCATGAAATGGATCACTTAGAATAGAGCCATCTTAAGACAGACATTCCTCATTGGTGGTAGAGGAAAAGAAAATGCATAACTGACATATCTACGATTATTTATCAGACCTCAGAAGCATGAAGGGGAGAGTGGGCTGTTCTTAGTGAAATAATTCACATTGAAACAAGGTTGGGGCCGGGAAGATAGCTCTATGGCACAGGTGCCTGTCTAGCAAGTGCAAGGTCATGAATTTGAACCCTGGTCCCCTCCCCTGAAAAAAAGAAACAAGGTAATTTTTATTTTTATTTTATTTATTTTTTTTTTTTTTGTCTTTTTGAGACAGGGTCTTACTATGCAGTTCAGGCTGGCCTTGAGCTCACTTTTGTAGCCCAGGCTGGTCTCGAACTCGCACTGATCCTCCTGCCTCAGCCTCCCGAGTGCTGGGATTACAGGCGTGCGCCACCACGCCCGGCTAAACAAGGTAATTTTTAAAAAAAACACTTAAAAAGATCAAAACTAAAAAATACAGATCTGAATCATAAATTTTAGTGTCAGTTTTGTATGATTTATCAATTTTAAGATTTGAAAATACTCTTCTTAATTTGAATACCTATTCAAATTTAGTTCTAGTTCTTTATCCTTTATAGATACAAGATCTTTTCATCCCATGTGGAAGAAATCAAATCTGTAAGTGATAACAAAAATATTTTCCTCTT
The DNA here is from genome assembly GCA_004027025.1 of Myocastor coypus. NCBI lineage: Eukaryota > Metazoa > Chordata > Mammalia > Rodentia > Myocastoridae > Myocastor > Myocastor coypus. Next base: position 22,262 of record PVJA010001664.1, on the reverse strand, counting down.
AAAGCAACTTTTTAAGTTTAAATTTGTACTGATTTGACTACAAGTCTTATTATCTTACTTAGAGATAATGCCTAAGATACAAACCCTGTTGAACAGAAACATTGCTTGACGTGGCCATACATATCGAAAGGCACTGATTGTTGCTGACTTGTTTTGCATCACCTAATCGGCACATTTACATTTAAATGACAACAGAAACTTGAATTTTCAGAATACCCGTGGGGCCAAGTATTTTGTATCCTTTATCCATGGTTGGACTACCAAATGACTGACTGTTTTTAAAAGAGTGACCAAATAGAAGGTAACTGGGACAGTGCGTGCATTTCAGAGTGCACTCATTCTTATCATTATAATGCATGTCGGCATGTTTTAAACACTCTGTAAACACCACATAAGCTTTTTACAGGCTTATGTAATAGGAATTTGTGATAGTTATTATGCTTATTTTACAAATATAGAAACCAAGGCTTAGAAATACTGACTCAATCAAGGTCACAGAATCTGTGAGTAGTATTCAGAATTCAGTGAATTTATGCTGTTTTTCTCCTTATGCATAACTGAAATAAGCTTACTTTAAATTTGACATTTTATGCTCAATTCCATATTTTCTAGACTTTACAGATAATCTCATAGGCCATACTTACAGATGCAGTTTAAAAATGGACCAGACACTTCCTGATATTCCAGCGATGGTGAACCTAGGGCTCATGTGCTATAGCTGGCTGACTGTGACTATTGAAAGCCCTAAGAGGTTTACCACCACGAGTCTATGCAGAGTAATTTGAATGTTGCAGTCTTCTCAAGAACTTCTCAGCTTTATCATAAGAGTAGTATATCAAGATCCTTTCGTGCATACATTAATTAAATTTTATTCCTCGATGGCTTCACTTGAGGTTAGATATTAATTTGCATGTAAGAAAATCGAGGCACAAATAGTAGTCTGGTGTGCCTGTGTGTTTTCCTTCTGTACTTCACCCCTAAGAGTGACATTCTAGTGTTGTACGTCTCTGCTATAACTTATAATAATAGACCATAAGGTGTTGAAGATGTTTGTAACTTCATCAGAGTGTAAAATACATTGAATACAAACTAGTATGGGAAATAGTGAATTATGTTAAATTGAATGGGTAAATTCAGAAAAGCCACACTCTGATTTTGAACAACTATGCTCTTATGATTTAAAGTTCTAGCTATTAATGAAATATAGAATAATATTTCCTCTGAAACTTTGATTATACATACACCCAGACCTTTTAGTTTTAACATCAAAAGTAATTCTTGGTTTCGGAAGTATAGGTCTTTTTGAGGGTAAGAATAAACTTTAATATCTTATTAAAATTCTGATTTATTATAATGTACAACTGTTTTGTTACTATAACATAGTTCTTTATAGTTCAGTTCTGTTTTTATCATTTTGTTTCAAATCTTTTCACAAATTGTGTAAGACTTTTATTCCTCTCTGACATTAGTAGCAGTAGTTTCAAGTGTTACACAAGCAGACACTTTCCAGATCTCATCTTTGCTTCTTTCTTAATTATATTAAATAACTTTAAAGACATGCCTTGAAGAGAAAATTAACATTTTCATTCATAGGAAGAACTGTTAAACTGAAACTAAACCTAAAAAAGGATAGTGTAGTTCTAAAATTAATGTAAAAGCTGGGCGTGGTGGCGCACGCCTGTAATCCCAGCACTCGGGAGGCTGAGGCAGGAGGATCGGTGCGAGTTCGAGACCAGCCTGGGCTACAAAAGTGAGCTCAAGGCCAGTCTGAACTGCATAGTGAGACCCTGTTTCAAAAAGACAAAAAAATAAATAAATAAATAAAATAAAATAAAAAATAAAATAAAATTAATGTAAAGAGTTTGTGACTGACAGAAACATGAATTGTAGTTTATCTTTTTTTTTTTTTCCTTTGATGTTTTTGAGGGTCTCACCATGCAGTTCATCAGATTGGCCTTGAGCTCAGTTGTGTAGCTTAGGCTGGTCTTGAGCTCACCCTGATCCTCCTGCCTCAGCCTTCCAAGTGCTAGGATTACAGGCATATGCCACCATGCCCGGCCTGTAGTTTATCTTTTGCATTGAGCTTGACTGCTATGTTTTATGAGTCTACGTTTTCTTTTACATACTTTCTCCTGTCACCTGTCAACTTTCTAGTAGTTGATTAATGCTTTTATGTTCTACTCTGCAACACAATGAAAAATAAAGTCCCGTCTGAGTTATTCTGAAACTTATAGGGAATGATTTTTTGAATTGCTTTATGTATATATCATTAGCCATGATTTGTTAATACATAGATTTACCAAAAACAGAATTAATTCAAGATAGTTGTGTATCTGTAGTTTAACACATTAAACACTTTATGCATCTTCAACCTCAGAAACTGTTTTTCTAAGTGAAATCATTCTCGTTAGGTTTAGAACTTACATTTTAGAATGGCAGAGACTAAAGCAAAGATAGCTAGCTACTCTTAACCTTCTTTCGAACATATATTATACAGCTTATTCAGGGCAGAAAGGCAATAAGTAGAAAAGGAAACTAGTAGGAAAAAAATAACTTTCTTTAAAGTAGGTGTGATTGATTGACTGATGGATGGATGGATGGATGGATGGATGGGTGGATGGATGGATGGATTTTTGGTACCAGGAATTGAACTCATAACCTTGTGCTTGTCAGACAGACACTTGTGTCACTCAGCTATGCCCCTGGCCCAGGTGTGATCCTTTACATAGAAAAGTCCTGAGGAATCTACAAAAAAAAGTTCACAGTGTTAATGAGTGACTTTAGAAAGGTCACAGAGCATAAAGCTAAATATCATTTATATTTTGTACCCTGATAACATATAGCTAAATACTGAAATTAATAATTAGTATCACTGTAAGTTCAAAATCCATGATAAGAGTTAACTCAAATAAAGTCTGTTTTAGACCTATGTACCAAAAGCTACAGTACAATATACACAGTGAAGAGTTAAATAAAGTTAGAGATGCATCACCTTCATGGATCAAACTAGTAATATTGCTTACATGCTACTTCTCCGAAAGTTGATCTATAGATTAAAGCAATTGCAAATCAAACCACAATGTGCTTTCTTTTAGAAATAGAAAAGCTGATTATGAAATTTATATGCAAATGCAGAAGAAAATAGATACCCAGAGTTTCACTCATTCCACCTAGTTTTATGAAGTGGAATACTATATAGGGATGTATTATATTATATAGAAATATTATAAAGGAATATATAATAGTATATAGGAATCAAGGAGTGCAATATTGGTATAAATATAAACACATCAGTTGAATAGATTAGAAATTCCAGAAACCAACTTACAAAATATATTCAAGTATAGAAGTAATTCAGTGATGATAAGTGAGTGTTGTTTTCAACAAATAACGTTTCAACAACTGCTTGGTCTTTTGGGAAAATGCTGAAACTTCATTCATCACACAACATGCATGAAAATTCACTTAAAAGAAATAGGTCTAATACGAAAAGACTCAAACTTCCTAAGGAAAAGCAGGAGAAAATCTTAATCTTAAAGATTGCTTAGAAAGCCAAAAGCATTTTAAAAAAAATTGTGATGAATCAGCTTCCCATAAAAACAAAATTTTGATCAAAATGTCACAAAACGAGACATGACAATAAACACCCATATATGATGTTTTATGTTTACTTACCTGCAGTATGGGCAAGAATGTGTATCTGGAATCTACATACAATAAATACAACTCAGTAATAGAAAGTTCAGGTTTTAGAGATGGGCAAAAATTTTAAATATTTCACTGATGAAAATGGATGAAAGGTCAACAACCACAGAAAAGATATTTAATGTGATTGGTCATTAAAGCACTGGAAACTGAAACCATTGTGAAATTTTAATAGAGACCCTTAGAATGGCTCAAGTTTTAAAAACACATTCCTAGCTCTTGGTGAGGTTCTAAAGCAGATATATTGCCGGAAGGAATATAAAATGGTACCTGTATCAACTAGGGCTCATTAGAGGAGCAGATAGCTAGAGAGAATCCACTCCCACAAAAAAAAAAAAAAGGATGCAGACTTCAGAAGTTTGCTGTACCACTAAATATCTTGAATTAATCTCAGAATGACTCAATAAATTCAAACTTTTGTTGATGTTTACATTTTCTGGGGGACTCTATATATATGCTTTACAAAGTAGGCTCACAGTGGCCATCTGCAGAGTAGAAGATGCAAAAGGGCTTCCTGCATGGTGTGTAGTCAGCAGGCGCAGTTGAAGGTAGAAAGGCTGGGTACTCCCTGCAAAGTCTTGTGTGAGTCTCTAGCAAAAAGCCGAAGTTTCTGTGTTGGCATTCCAGCAATTCTTTTTGCTGGATGCATGAAGGAATGAATATCCAAAAGTAATGGTGAAGAAACAGCTCCTCTAAAGAAGGAAAGGACAGGCCTCCTTCCTCTTTCCCTTTTCATTCAGGCTCTTGTTGGTACCGTTCACATCAGGTACATCTTCCTTCTTCATTTTGCTGGTTAAAAGCCAGTTGTCCAGACATACCCAGAGCTGCATGCCACTGAGTCTCATGGCATTTCTTATTCAAGTGAATGCCACAGTTAACAGAAAACAATTTGGGAGTTTCTTTTAAAGCTAACTATGTATTTACCATATGACTCACTAATTTCTTTATTAGTTATTTGTCTAAGGGAAATGAAAACATTTTCAAAGACAATAAATGTTTATAATAATTAGTGTATAACATATGAAACTCAGCTATATTCCTATCAGAAAGACGGATCAACCAAATGTGATATATCACTTATAATGGCGTACTTATTATTAGTGACGAAAGTAAACACATTAGTGATACTTGGAACAATATGGCCACACCATTATCGTGAACCAAAGAGGCTAAAACTACTCTCGTGATTCCATTTATGTGAAACGCTAGGAAAGATTAAGGTGGGATTAGTAACGGTATTCATTAATGTGATGATTTTCTGGAAAGAGGAGGAAATATATTGAATTGGTAGAAATGTTCTGTATCTTTATAGTAACTGTCCGTTTACCTATTTGTTATACTTATTGAACTAAATATTTAGAATAGATGTGTCTCACTGTTTTCAAATTACATCTAAATGAGATGAAAAATTCTAGTATTAATGAAGTCTGTACTTCATTCCTAAAGGAAAATAACTCAATTAGATACCATCTCACCCCAGAAAGAATAGCTATCATAAAGAAATCAACCAGCAACAAATGCTGGAGAGGCTGTGGGGAAAAAGGAACCCTTCTCCACTGCTGGTGGGAATGCAGATTGGTGCAACCATTATGGAAAGCAGTCTGGAGGATCCTTACAAAACTAGAATTGGAAGTTTTGTTCAATCCAGCTATCCTCCTACTGGGAATTTTCCCAGAAGAACTGAAAACATCATACTATAGCGATATCTGTGCACCTATGTTTATAGCAGCCCAATTTGTAATAGCCAAATCTTGGAAACAACCAAAATGCCCATCATTTGAAGAATGGTTGAAAAAATGTGGTATTTTTATACAATGGAATATTACTTAGCTATAAAGAATGATAAGTTTGAAGACTTCATATATAAATGGATGTATATTGAACATATACTCATTAGTGAAATAAATCAGACCTATATGTGTAAATATCATATAGTCTCCCTAATATAAGAACTTTAAAGAAGAAGATAAAAACTTTAGGGCATAACACAGCTGAATATGTTATGGATTAAACAACGAAGTGACTAGAAGCAGATAAAAGAGGAAACATATCAGGAGCAAAACCCTGCACTTATGTACACAGGATGAATAAGATATTGGTCCTAAGAACCTTCAAAAGGTTCATCATACTGATCATAGCACCATGTAACACTAAAACTATGCTTGGAATGCATGTCACTCTTATCTTTTTGATGTGTACTGCTGCCAATGTAAACTCAGTTACTGTTATACTCTCTCTAAAGAATATTAGTTGAAAGTAAGAGACTGAGTCAAATACCATAGGCTTGACAGGCTACATTTTGTGTTTCCTTGAATTTCCAAACATCTGTGTAAAAATTGTGTAACTGCTTATGTCACATTCTATAGAGCATTATTAGAATATAAATGATTGTCAGAAAATATCAATTTCAAGTTAAGTTAAAGATATTTGATATTCAGAAAGCCAGTGATGATAAGGTCGATTACCTATGTTATAGAGTAATAGTACCACAAGGCTTTTCTGCTGGAAGGTTGAGAATGTAAGTTAACAGACCAAAAATTGGAGAAAAAGAAGGGCTATGAGGATAGCCAAAATTTTGGCCCTAGCCCTTCAAGGTTAGTAAGGACTCAGGACATAAGAGAACCTGTGCTATAATATCCTATAACTCAGAGATGTCTCAAATTTTCTGGTCAAGGAGATTATGGGACCTTAGAGGAAAGGGATAAATGAACTATAGTGTGTCTAATGAGAGTCACCCAAAGGAAAACATTCTCTCAGGCTTTTACAGAAAGCAAACTGGCCAAGCAATGGCCGTGACTCATCCCGAAGGCTGACACTGACAACAGTTCTCCAAAGCACTGTATATGGTTCCAAAGTTAATCCTGAGGAGATTTGACCTTGGAAGATACAAAAGATAAATGTTTTGTTATACGGATCTTGCTTTGACTTGCCCTTGATCACCCAGCAAAAAAGCTTAATTACGAGGCATGAAACGCAGAGCTAGATTGATGAGATGATCAATAGCTTCCAACATTGCAAGTTTAACTGGTGGCCCACTGCAACTGTGAAACATTGCACTGTGTATACATCTGCTTCCTCTTAATTCAAAGAGAATAATTTTTTTTTCTTTCCTTAGCAACATCAATAGGGAGGTGGGTCATGCCCACACACTGTGCTCTGTGTAACTATTGTAAGGACAATATACAATGTGTCAACTGTTAAAAAAAAGAAAGAGATAGCCGGGCGTGGGGTGGCGCATGTCTGTAATCCCAGCACTTGGGAGGCTGAGGCAGGAGGATCAGTGCGAGTTCGAGACCAGCCTGGGTTACAAAAGTGAGCTCTAGGCCAGCCTGAACTGCGCAGTGAGACCCTATATCAAAAAGACAAAAAAAAAAAAAAAAAAAAAAAAAAAAAA
>PVJA010001664.1:0-15063 GCA_004027025.1 Myocastor coypus | reverse complement strand
CCGTAGAAAATGACTGCTTCTCCAAATTATCTTCCAGATGAGCTTGTTTTTTGATTTTGAGACTGTTTCAAGATCCTACCTCTTCAATTTTGGAGGATGAAAAGGTGCTGCCTGTTTGACCCAGCTCCCGGTTCTTCAGCACTGTGGCTCAGTATTTTCTGTGACCCTTACTCAGTGTCAGTCTTGGGATAACATTTAAAACAATTTTCACATGTAGCTATATTGGTACCGTCAGCATTGACAACAATAACATTAAACATGGCCTAGAAAATGCTAAACTGAGCTAACAATTAATTTGCCACCTTTAACCAAATGAACTAGATTTGTGGTTATACAAAAAAAAAATTATATATAATATACAAGTTCATAATGTGTCAATTTTGCCCTCTGAATTAAATTTGGAGTTAAATTGTAAAATAGATTAGAAAGTAGAGAAGTGGAAGAAGAGGAAGGGATTCGAAGTAAGGTGGGAGGACAAAGGAGCTTAGTGCAGAAGACTGGAGGGAAAGAGAAAGAAAAGATCAAAAGAACAGAACCACAACCACAAAGAGGCTAAAAACCATGTTCACACTTATAAATACACGATCAACTGATGAAGGAGAAAAAAAGCAAAACCATCACCACAACAAAATGAAAGAGAGAGAGGAAAAAGTCCACTTTCACTTATGCCTCTGCTGTCGCTGGTAGGCAGCTTGTGAAGACAAGAGTCCTAGTCCGTGTTGATGTACCCCAGCAAGCCAGCAGTAGTTTTTTGGCAGGTTAGTGGATAATCTCCGAGAGCCTGTACCTTCTAGCCTAGACCAGACGTATTTGGCCTGCAGCTGTCAGCATACATTCTGCGGGTCTCACTCAGACCAGCTGGATGGAGCCAGCAGCCACTCTGAGTTCTGTGCTCACCCAGCCCTTTCCAAGATGACTTCTGGTCCATTGCTTCTCCTGCAGAGGGACCAAGTCTCCGAAGCCCTCACTGCCAGCTAGTGCAGTCCTTTGAGTCCACTGCTCTACTCCATCGCTGCATCTGGGGGGGAGGTGATGTGCGGCCTCCAGCAGTTACCATGTATCCGTAGTTCTGAATTGGTCCTCCCCCACAGCGGGTCCACCTTACGAAGGCACTGTGTAATTTAGGCATATTTGACACCTCCTCCTTTATTGAAGTTTCTCTCTTCACTCTCCCCAAGGGCTTCAGCTCTCACTTCAGATCCTTCCTGGGTCTAGGACCCCCACTTTTCTCCTTCTTTCTTGTCTTCTTCACATTCCAGTGTCTGGATGGGAGCTCTAAGAGAGGCTCTTTTTCTGTTGATTACCACGCCATCTTCACGACTGCCAGTGAATGCAGCTCCTTAACCAAAGAATGCCAGCAATTAACTACAGAAGATTAAGAGTCACATTCAAAGTAATGTTAAGTATTATTTAGGAACTGCATCTTGAAGGCATATTAGCTGTGATATTAGAAAAATACAATGATTGCTGGACTGGTCATGGGGACCCACCCCTATAATCCCAGCACTCAGGAGACTGAGATAGGAAGATAGTTGCAAGTTTAAGGCCAGTTCAAGACATCCCAAACTATATATTGAGACCCTGTGTCACAGAAAAGAAAAATATAATGATGTATTATTGTGGAACCATGCTAAGATGTATTGCTTCACAATTGCATTGTTTTGGGGAGCATGTGTCCTAAGTATTGGCTGTAATAGGTAAATGGTGCCCTTGCTTTCTTCCCCTCCCTGAAATTAATATCAACCATTTAGTTACTTTGATCTTTTCATTTCTTTGACCACACTTTCCCCTACCATCATTGCCCTCAAAAGAATTTCTTCTAAAAACAAACAAAAAAAAAAAATACATATAATAGAACATTGTTTCTATTTCCCTTTTCCTTTCAGCAAAATTTTAGTAATTTAACAAAAGGTCAGTGTCCTTCAGGCTAACTAGTGAAGTGACACTATACCTCAAGTTATTCTTGAAGCAATTTTTCCATTATGAAGAGGATGTTACTATGGAAATGAAGTTCAGTACAGAAATTGTGTTTCCGGCCATGTTTAAGGCGTCAAATATGCACAAATCACCTCTTTAGTGTTCCCCTTCCCTCTTCATGTGCTGAGTCCACAGACATATCTCTCGTTACTCACCTCTCCTCCCCAAGGTACACCCCTGGCATGCCCAGACAGTCCTCCTTGGGGGACTTGAAGACTGGTAGGAGCTCATGTGGCCCCTGAGTGTGACTCCTGGTTGGGGCCTCATAACCACGTCAGTCTTTCTTACCCTTTCTACAGATTTATTATTGGGAGAGAAAAACCTGGCCAAGTGAGTGAGGTTGCCCAGCTGATCAGTCAGACTCTGGAGCAGGAGAGGCGCCAGAGGGAGCTGCTGGAGCAGCACTACGCGCAGTATGATGCCGACGATGATGAGGTAGGCGGGCCGCGCCCCGTCCGGGGCTGCATTTCTCCCTTTGCACCTTGCACCCCGGGCGACTCTCCTACTGTCAGAACAGTTCTCGGGGCTCTTTGTCTCTTCATCAGGAGAACTGTGTACAGCAAGCTGCAAGTTCATCCTCACAGGAACAGAACAGCATTACAGAGACTTATGAAGCAGGTTGGGGTACCCTGTGGGCAGTATGCACACGGTGGGCATAGGTCAGTCTCACCTTTTAGCATTCAATCATATAGAAATTTATGTAACAAAAATGAGTCAGAACACCAAAGTGTGAATACTGACTACTTGTATTGCTTAAATTAGATGGTTTGTATATATATATATATATATATATATATATATATATATATATATATGTATATATATATATGTATTTTTTTTAAAGTAAGCATCTTAAGTGAAATATAGGTCAGTACTTAGACAAACATGCACAGAAGGGTACTCACTAAAGTTGTTGCTCTTGGAGTGCCCTCGACACTCTTCCGATCAGCTCACTGTGGTCTGTGCTAACGTAACACAGAGCAAAGCTTCCCGTCAGTGTGTGTTCCACAGTGTAGGTGTGCACTGGAATGATTGGACTCTGCTGTCTGCCGACAGTCAAGTCTGTGAATCCATGCTCACTCCCAAGTGAAAAAGCTCTTGTGAACCCTTGTTCACGTGATGGGATGTGGTGCAGATGCTGGTCTATCTCCGACGTCAGTGCCAAATGTACACTGAGATGGGAGAGCATGCTGCGACATGGGCTTCATGCTGTCATTTCAAAAAATCTGGCAGCAGTTTAGTTTTAGCACTTTGTAACCAGTATAGATTGGTGTCAAACACTCATTATGCCAGCTCATGTAAGCATTGGGGAAAACCCACGTTTGCCTCTGCTCCCCTAAATGCATTATTTTTCCAGGACTTTTTAGTGTTTTAGTCAGGATACAGAAAAGATTAAAAATTGGACTCTTAAATTTTTTTTTCCTGTTTGTTTATCCTGAGGTATTTTAACACAAATGTATATTAAGTTTTTGTGTGTTTTAAGTTGATATAGTCTCTGTTTCTTGAAGTGGAGAATTAGAAGTGGTGTATCAGTTAACTTTTATTAGAAACTCTAAAAAGAATTTCTTGAAATTCTATTTATATTTCACTTGCAGAGTCCATTTCAAATGGCAGGAAATTTCTTATTAATTATGCAAACACCTAGATGTGAAAGTGCATGACTTTGGATTTGAAACCTGAAGTGCTGGTTTTTCAAGCTTTTGAACTTGGATCCTCCCTAGGGTTCAGTTCTCTGCTCCAGTGTTTTGTGTTTTATTAGAGGAGTTGATTGGCTTTGGCCGAAAGCCCACTCGGGGGCTGCAGAGCTGTCCTCGGCAGGTTTGGTTTTTACCTCTTCAGCCTCTCAGAATGAACGTGGGTCCGAGATTCAGAGGATATGGTGACATCAAGTGGTGGGAGGGGAGGAAGCCAACATTTCTTGTTGCAGTGGCTCAGTATTCTTGCTTTTAAATCGGGTGTGGGGCTAGATTTCTGAATCTCGCCCAGCACCTGTTATTCCATGAATCTGATGCAAGGCATCAGTTCTACTAAAGCAAGGGAGAAAGTAAGATAACCTGGTTTTTGAGGCTCCCCACATAGCACATTTTCCACTGGGTATTTTGAGCAATTAATCACATCATCCAGTGTTCTCAACTCAACCAGCTAAAGTTCATACATGCCTCTATGTGTGTATGTGCATGTGCGTGTGTGTGCGCACACACGTCTTTAGAGTATGTGCTAGAATTTATATATTTGATGTATTGAATAAATGTAAAAAAGAATATTTTCTTTCCACATTCCCACTTAAGAACTTAAGAAAATAGCTAAAGAATCTGCCCATTTTTGCACAGGAAGTTGTTCATTGTCACTTGACCAGATACTTTTCTAGCAAGGGACAGTAAGTAAACAGGCAGTGTCAGGCACTGCAAGAGAAGATACTCATCCTACGTGGTCTCATTTAATCTTTAAAACAATAAAAAGAGTATTTTCTCCCAGCAGAACAGCAGCTGAAGTTTTTTTTTCTAGGTATAGAGTGAGCAATTGGCAGTGTTCAATTTTAAATAGTCTTCCTGGCTCCAAACCTAGAATCTCCCTTGTTTTGGAGTAGAGTATACAGAACACTCTAGCGGGGTCTGTGGGGATTCAGGCACACACACACACACTCGCTGGGTAATGAAAGGCATCAAGAGGAGTCCTTTTTAGTGTGATGGGGCTACTTATGATACTTAGGTTCAGTAGTTCTTTGGTAGTTTTAGTAGCAAGAAAATTTAATATATGATTATTTATTCTAGGCAGCAACTCACAAGCCTCATCTTGATAGAGGTTTAAGAGTAGAATGATTGAGTTTAGAAATGTTTAAAAATTTAGAGTTTAGCTCTCTGCTAAACATTTTTTTTTTCTTGAAGTTATATAAATCAGATGTTTACTACGGTTATTCCAAGTAAATGTTATTTTACTGAGAATGCTAGTCTTTTTCTATGTATTTCTCTCTTCTTATGTTTTTCCCTTTCTTGTCTGTTACAGTATTCCTTTCTTAAATATGCTCAGGTAAAACCAACTCTGAACTTTCTGTAGGAGAGATGAAAGCTATACAAAACTGGAAATCCACTCTAGTATTAAGACTTTCACTGTTATTACTTAATGCCATTTTTTTACTATTGTTAAAAACTAACTGATTTTAATATTACGTGTCTTTTTTTATTCACTTCACTTTAAATTTTTGTTTTAGTTTATTTGTCATAGGGTCTCACTACACAGCTCAGACTCATAGCGATCCTCCTGTCTGTCTCAGCGACCCCAGAGCTGAGATTACAGGTGTGCCCCACCATGCCCATGCAGTTTCAGTGGTCGGCATGGAATGCAACACTGGGTATTGAATCTGGGTTCCTGAACTTGCCAGGCAAGTGCTTAGACTGCTGAGCTATCTCCCCAGTGCTGTTTTTACTCTTAATAAAGAATAAAATGTCCAACAGATGAAAGACCTGAGAAAAATCAATACTAGACAGTAGATTGATTATCTCTTAAAAATTGATGATTTCCTTTCATTACAGTTTACCAATTTATTAATTTATTTTTTTGAGAACATGACCTAAATGTATATAGTTCACTTAACTTTTCACTTTTCTCACTTAAGAGAATCATTTTACGATTCCAAAGTTAGGTTCACTTTTATGTGATATAATCCTATGTGATACTTCTCAGACCTGTCCAAGAAAACCTCTGCCTAGACCCTGAGCAGCCAAGTCCTTCCATCTGGTTTCCAGAGCCCGCCCTGAGATTCCTAATGTTTGCCAAAGGTTCTATCATGATGTGAGAATCATATTCTGAAATTTTAAAGTATATTAGTTCTTTTTATAAATAGCAATAGAGGAAAAGTGGTTTAGGAATAACATCTTTGTATTTTTCTTAATGGTGACTATGCATACATCCACCTGTTGTACTTGCTTTGGAAAGTTACAAAGAATGTTCTGGTAGCATTGGAAATGTTTAGGCAATTTCTGAACTAAGCTTCTGCATTTTCTACCTTTTTACTCATGATATTTAAAGTAGAGGAGTTTAAAATAAGCAAAGAAGCCAATTCCAGTTTAACATGCATTTCTGTATCTCTTTACTCTCTGCTAATTATTCAGATTGAAAAAATAAAAAATAAAAAGTGGCTCTGACCCGGAGGCTGAAGAGCAAAAGGGAATAGTTATCTTCTGAAGAAGGAGGAGGAAGTAGAAGTGTGAGCCCCTGAGAACTTGTAAATAGACATCTGGCTGCTCTGTGACTGATTGCATTTCTTCATTTAATATACTTACTGTTTTTTTTTTTTTTCTTTTTCTAAAAACTCAAAAGGTAACCATGGAGGATTTCAATAAACCACTCAGACAGTCAGCACTATGCCATGAAGTGACGGGGGTATGGTAAACTTAATGTTTACTAACATCTGATCTCCTGTCATAACGCACAACTGTCAACAGTTTGTAGCTTTTTAGTGGCAAGATGGCATCACTCTGGTATCTGTTCCATGTAGTGTTTTTCCTGTTTGTGGATAACCTTGTCAAAGATTGTCACACAACTTAAAGGCTGTGGGTTCACATTAGAAATACAAGGTGTACAGCTTGGTACTGTGTGCCTTTTATGAATAAGGAAGTAGGGTCTTTGAAATTAAGAATGAGTAATTTTATATGTACTTTTAAAATTTGGCTTCTACAAATATTCTTTTAAACTAAAATTTATTATACTGAAAAGCCTTTTATTTCGAATGACATTTCAAAGTTTCTTTTAGGCAGTAGATTATTATAAGGTTAAATATCACTTCAGAAACTGAAGCCTCTGAAAATATGTCATTCTTGCTTTTATAATTTATATTTATGCTCGGAAATTATCTGTATAACAGTATCATGGCAGTGCTGTTGCTATTGACTTTAAAAATATTAGATAACATTGAAAAGTTACTTATCTAAATATGTATTTTTATTGCTTGGATTAATTTCTAGAGTCAAAAAATCAATGGAATCTATGGTTTACATAGGAGCATAATTTTTATGTAGAACGATAGCATTGAATTTAATTCATACTGCTTGCTATTGCTAGTAGAAACTGGATTGTGTGTCCGGAAGGTGTTCTGGTTATTATGGATAGCAGAACATTTTAATACTATAGAGTTAAATAATGTGTGTTTTACACTACACATGTAATATGAAGAAACTGCAGGTGGGGCATTTTCTAACCAAGGTATAGTAGTATCTCCTTAGTACTTGGCAGTGTGTGTTACAGTAAGCCCAAAACTTGTGTTTTTCTGTCCTTTGCCACAACACTGTTGTCTTGGTGGGGTGGGAGTGGGGCTTTCTTTAATTGTTTCTGTCAACTGTTTTAGAGCACTGTGGCTGAATTGCAAGGAGTATCTGGCAACTTCAATAACAGTAACAACAATTTCTTTAAGGTTTGGTGTTTTTTGTTTTTGTTTCGTTCTTATAAAATAATTCTTGTCTGTACCTTCCTGCTTCATGTATGAAATCAAATGTCTTATATGTCCTACTAACTTTCTGCTCTGAGAGCTTCCTTGAGCTGTGTGTTTTGTGTAATTGTAACAGTAACTTGAAAATAGTGATTCAACAAAGGCTAACGCTGAATGATAGCACATATTTTAGGGACAAGTTCTGCAGTTTTGACTTGCTTCCTAACATTTAACCATGAATGTTTTTAACCTGCAACATTTAATTTGTAATTCAAGTTAAAAGGCAAAGCAAGATCCAGCATTTGGGCTGTATGAGATTTACAGGATACATAGTGATTTATTTTTTGGAAGGGTCTTTTGGTAGAAAGTTCCTACTTTTTCCCAGATAAATGTATATATCTTTAAATAATGCTATTTATTTACATGAATTATAGAATAGATATTCCAAAATGTCTGGGAAAACATTCTGTTCTATTTTATTTTTTAAATCTGACTTTTGATTTATTTTGGAAACATTCTATTTTGAATAATAAAATAATCACACAGAAAGCACAGGGCTTAAATGGAGATCAGGTGTGTCCAGGAGGTCAGCCAGCTGATGATGGAGTAGCTTAAGGAAAAAGAGCATAAAACATTTTAATTTTCTCTAATTAAAATATTTTAATAACCGTTTACACACTTCAGTGTTGTTGTATACTTAAAAATCACTAAATTATATTGTGTTCTTTGCTTTGTGTTCCTCAAATTTATGAAGGTAATCATCATTGAAGCCTGTAATCTCAAGATTTTAGCCAACATTCTGGAGCTGGATATATCTAACCAGCTTGAGGTAGCCTGGGCATATTACACACACACACACTGCCTGACACACACATGCACACATGCTAGCCTGTGAGAGTGGGTGTGGGCTTCTGCTTGTACTGTAGAGTCTTTAGGAATATTCTTTGTGTGTAGATGCAGTATTATTTATCACACCGAACACAGACAAGGGAATGATAGGGTCAAGAGAAACAGAATTAATAATGGAACTTTCAACCTAAACAATGTCATCTTTTTTAATTTCATTGTATTTGTATAATTTTTAAAAATTATGCAGCTGATTTGAATGTTTTCTTATTTTTTCAGCTGCTGCACTGATACTGTTTTTTCATGGCTAGATAGGAAGTAAATAAAACTCTTACCATCCTCTTTCATGCCGTTAAATTCCTCTGAAAACTTAAACTTGTTGTCCCTGGAAAGCATGCTATAACAATATTCTATTATGGAGTTTGTACACTATGGAGTTTGCGATGGTGTTAAAAAGATGACAGAAATAACACGAAGGACAGTAATTCCCCAACTTTAAAAACTTTTTTAAAAATTAAGTTTGATATCATTCTTTACCAGTAGTTCCAGAATATTAGTAGTCACCCACACAGATGGCCCAACTGGGATAAGTCAGCTCACCTTCCCACAGGCCCCAGGGTCCCCTGGTTCCCTGCACTTTGCTCTTCCTGTGTTCTCCAGCTTGAATCATGTTAGCTCTAAACAGGTTATCTTTTTGGGACTCTGTTGAGGTGTCTTCTCCTGCGCAAGCCTTCCTGAGCCCTCTCAGCTGAACGGGGGGGGGGGGGGGACGCGTTATAATCAGTCACACAGTGTGTCTCTCTATCACTGTTTATGCATAAGTTTCCCCACTTGCCTGTAATTAGTCCAGCAGCAAATAGTAAAAGGCTGCATGACTTTATTCAGGGATGGTGCAGCAATGGGAAAGTGAGAGGGAGTGAAGAAATAAAACCACATTAAGTTTACTCAAAGGAGGTTAAACTAAACAGAAGAGGGCAGAGTCAGATGACTGCAAAGCTTACTGGAAAATAGGGATGAGGGAAGAACAGTGTAGAATACCCTAGTAAGAGCAGTGTCACGCTGCATAAGGCTAGAGGTTGGCAGTAAGCAGCCTCAAGGCGCATGTTGTGCTGGCCCTTGGCTGCCTTAGAACTGAGCACTCTCTGTGAGCTCAGCTGGCAAGCTGCCTCCTTACAAAGATCTTAGGAGACCAGGAATTTGGAAGAATATCCTTTCTCAGTCACACTGTTTTTTTATGAATATGTATGTATTATCCATTGAAAACTTCGAAACTTTCAGAATACCAACCTGGCGACTCAGGTTGACACGACTACTCAGTTATAACTGAGAAAACCTATAATAGCAACATAATCAAATGGCCTTGTATTACTTCAAGATCGAGATGCATGACCTTTTCTCATGGGCAATAACACCAAGGTCGACCTGACCATTCATGAATGTGCAGAAGCTACCTTATCAGGGAAATCTCTCAGACTTAACAGAGGCTCTGTTTATTATATACTTACACTGGTGCTAGTACATATGAAGAACTTATAATTGAGTGCAGAGTTTTAGCTCCTAAAGAAATTCACAGGGCTATTCAAATAGCTCAGTGGATTAAAACACCTGCCTGCTGAGCAGCTCTGCCCCTGGGGCGCGCTGAGATGGCAATGGAGACTGGGCCTGGTGGCACGCGCCTGTGATCCCAGCTCTTGGGAGGCTGTGAACAGGTGGATCACTGTGAGTTCAGTCTAGTAGTGAGACACTGAACACCCTATAGACCCTTCCCTAAAAATACAAAGAAAAAAAAGAAATTCACAAAAACTATTAAGATAAAATTGACTGTGAAATGAACAGATCTTAAATGTATAATTTTTAAATGTATAATTTTGATGTTATTTCATCACTCTATATCACCATTTTACAACCGATATTAACAAATGACATTATGTATATAATGAAATGCACCAATGGTAAGTATACTTCCAAGTTTTATAAGTACCCACTGCCACAATGAAAATATAGAACATTTTTGTTACACCGGATGGCTATCTCAGAGAACTCTGAATCACTCTCTGTGTAGAGCAGCCACTCAGTCTGCTTTGACAATGTAGGTAATTTTGCCTTTCTAAACTGTGAGCTGAATAAATTGACAATGTACTTTTAAATGTCAGGCTTCTTTCTCTGTTGCTTTCAGTTATGATAGGCAAAACCCAGTTCATACCCAAAGTGGGCTGCTTAATTAAAAATTACATCATAAAACTGGAACACCATAGCTATAATTCTTTGTAGATGAAAATAAATGTACCATCCAGAAACTACATGTAACATTACCAGTCTTAGAGCTTAGTGTTAAATGAAAAGGAATTTTTCTCTCAGAAAAGATGACCACAAGTATCCTATATTATATTTCAGGGTAGAGGATGTTATTATTTGGGAGAAAATTACCTTTAGTTGAAGCCTACAAGTTTTAATGAACAAAGTTTATACTTTTAAAGTACTAAACAATGGCCGGGCGTGGTGGCGCACGCCTGTAATCCCAGCACTGGGGAGGCTGAGGCAGGAGGATCTGTGTGAGTTCAAGACCAGCCTGGGCTACAAAAGTGAGCTCAAGGCCAGCCTGAACTGCATAGCGAGACCCTGCCTCAAAAAGACAAAAAAATAAAATAAAATAAAATAAAGTACTAAACAAAGTAAAGCACCACAAGAAACAGTACTTAAAAAATGGAAAAGAACAGAGGTAGGAAAGGAAAGAGAGTGAGAAAGAGAGAAAGAGAAAAAAGAAATGAAAAGTCAAAGTCCTTTTTTTATCAGTTATACTAACCTGAAATAAATATTTTCATTTGGGTATAACTTCCTCAGTACTATTCTGATTCCCAAAATGTAGTAAAACCTCCAGAACATGAGAAGTATGAGACAGTTGTAAAACCTAGCAATGATGACAAGGAAAACATATGTTCATCTCATTGATAAATAAAAGTAATAAAAGTCTTCAACTATTAAATCATGTTTAACATCACAGTGAAGAGTTTTAGGCAGGAAGTCAAGTATGGTTTGGTGTTGGACAAGCAGTCACTTCTTATATTTGACTTTGTATTGGGAGACAAGAACAAGTTAAATAACTTAGAAAGGAAGACAAAGCTGATATTCACAGATGTAAAGAGTGTCTATTCAGAACAGCTCAAATGAACTTACACATAAATTGTTAAGACAGTATGTGATTTTAGCAAGTTTTTGGATACATAATTAACAGACATAACATCTAGCTCATTGTATCTACAAATGGGGAAAAATTACAGTTTATGAAGTATCAAGAAATAAAAGAGAGGCAGGACCTTCACAGGAAACATACATTAAATCAAGCTTGTATAAAGAGACAGGCAGATCTTGTTATGG
The DNA here is from genome assembly GCA_004027025.1 of Myocastor coypus. NCBI lineage: Eukaryota > Metazoa > Chordata > Mammalia > Rodentia > Myocastoridae > Myocastor > Myocastor coypus. The sequence goes on along the minus strand of PVJA010001664.1, from coordinate 3,443 downwards.
ACTGGATGACTGAGGAGCTTCGCTGGGTAAGTTTTCTTCAAGTTGATTTATATGTTAAATAAAATCCCAGTAAAAATGTATCTGAAGAATTTTTTTTTTTTTTTATGTATTTGGTACAGGATCTCACCGTGCAGGTTAGACTCATAGTGATGCTCCTGTTTTCAGCCTCCTCAGTGTGGGGATTACAGGCGTGCAGCACCATGCCCAATCTTACGATATTTCATGTACCTTGAAAGACAATTACTATTAAACTACAGTAATTTATACCATGTGGCAGAAGAATAGACTAGTTGGTTAAGGAATCCTAAAACAGCCCTTTCCTTAAATGAAATTTGGTGGCATAGATGACACTTCATATAAATTGAGAAAAGTTAAGCTCTTGAAAAAATAAAAACCATAAAATTGAACCTCCATATCATTCCATACCAAAATTTAATTCTGTATCAACTGACTCATTCCCATTTACAGTGTAAAACTGTAAAACTCAGAAACAAGGTAAAAGAGTATCTTTCATGACCTCCAGGTAAAAGATAATTCATTAGCTCAGACACTAAAAAAAAAAAAAAAAAAAAAAAAGATTGAGAAAAATTGCACTGAAATTGACAACTTCCACTCATCAAGACAGTGAAATTAGTGAAAACTTAAACTAGAAGCTGGAAGAAAATGTTTGATAAGCAATCTAAAGACCATTATTTTAGAGATATTTCTTTGAGCCCAGAGGAAAAGACCACATATGGGCTGTTGGCTTAAACATCACATAGCACAGAAGAGACCCCAGTGGGAGATGGTGCCCAGATATATTATCAGTCAATCAGGAAGTAGAAATTAAAAAGCAAAGTCAATTTTGTTTCAAACCTACTAAAATGATTTAAGTCTGGTATTTTAAATGTCAAGGAAATGTGGTGTAAGGAGAACTCTTACTCTCTGCAAATAGAAAAATAAATTGGCCCCAAAACTTTGAAAAAGTATTGAGCACTATTCAGTAGAGTCAACAATTGAATTTTTGCTTGACATTTCGGTAAAACTGTCCTATGCAGAAATCGTAACCTGCAAGTGTTATAATAGGAAACAACCGCACACACCTGACGGTCAATAAGAGGATGGGTGAATCTGTGCGGCTGTGTCTGTACAGCGGCACAACACCCAGCAGTGGGGGCAGCTTGGAAGAATACTGTAAAAGCAAAAGCTGTGAATGGAGAAAGGCCGCTAACAGGGTATGGAGCGCACTCCTGTCATCCTAGCCCTCTGGATAGCTGGGGCAGGCGGATGGTAAGTTTGAGCCCTGCCCAGGGCATCTGGGTGATTTACTTAGAGGCTACCTCCAAATAAGTAAAAGAGGTAGGAATATAGCTCAGCAGGAAGTTCCTGTGTTTAATTCCCTGTACATACATACATACATACATACAACCATTCATACAAGTTAGATAAAAATTGTGATATTTTGTTAAGTTATATAAAGATACAATGAAACAAAAATTAAAGGACCAAAGGTTCAGTTACTTCAGAAGGGGGAGTACTGAAATGGATTTTAAAAAGACACATACTGTATTGTAACAGCACTGTTTCTTTTACATTGTTTTTTCTTAGCGGTTTTATTATTATTCATTGTGTTTTAACATTTTTCTTTTATAAATAGGCTTTGTATAAAGTCAGTACTTAGTAAAATTTAAAATCTGCCATGGACAGTATTTTCCACTTAGTAGGCATGGATATGAAATGAATATGACACAGTTCTTGTTCTTTGTGGACTTACAGAATGGTTTATAACTGTTTCTCAAAGTTGCTTTAAAACACTGACACTGGACTATAATTTGTGTGTCTCACCACTGGGCAGCTTGAGTCACCGGTGATACATGCAAGACTGTCCCATTAAGCCACTTGTTTTATTATTAATTTGACTAGTAAAAAGACCAATAAAAATGGTTCGATTCATCGGTACCGCCAGAGGTACAAACCACTTGGTGCAACAGAAGTCATGTATGTACAGCTGGGGGTTCAACTTGACAAACACAAGTTAATATGAGAATCTCATGACATGTCTTAAGAGGCGGACCTTGCTTCAGACCTGCTGGCTTAGAATATGTATGGAAGGGTACCGAGGGTTGTGAAAGTTTGTGGAAAGAAGTAGATACAATCGTATCTGACATGATCCAGTTTAAAGGTTCCCGGAACAACAAAGTAAAGAACTCTGAATCCTGGATTTGCAAATCCTTCCCAGCGAGGAATTGCTGCCACAGAACACAGGATCTACATGGGAAGAAAGGGTTAGGTTGCTCCTTGGGAGACTGTGTGATTGAGATTGTATTTATCATTGGCCTATAAAGTATGAGTAAAAATGCCTTGAATGGCAGTTATTTTGTTTTGTGTATTTTTGTATTTTACATTTTGTGACTATAATTTCTGGTCAAGTTTTATAATTTCTATCTTTTTTTTTTTTTTTTTTTTTTTTTTTTTTTTTTTTTTTTTTTTTTTTTTTTTTTTTTTTTTTTTGCAGAACCAGGGTTCAAACTCCCAACCTTGCACTTGCCAGGCAGGCACTTGTGCCAAGGAGCTATCTCCCCAGCCCCAATTTCTATCACTTTTACAATCATATGAATCAGCTTTTGTGAGTGCATAATATTTTCCAAGATCGAATTAGTATCTTAAAGAATTATTAATATGTGTAACTCTTTGGTAACTAATTGTCCTTTTCTAAAGATTAAGAATTTGAAGAAATACAAATCTCACAGTGTCTTCCAACAGTTCTGCTGGCATCAAAATAAGTACTTCATTGTTCCCTTGGCAAGTAAAATGAAACTCAAGGAAGACTGCCAGTTTGAAATTGCAGTGTGACATTTGAATTAGAGAGGTCTACTTTGGTGTGTTGACTACTTAGTTCAAGATCCCAGTGGGAAAAATAAAGTCATGGGTTCCCTCCTGGTGTGGAATATGTTTATTGGAATTCTAAAGACAATGGCATTTATCTGAAACTAGATAGCATTTATTTAAAAGGAATTTAATTAAGAATATTGACACGTGGGGGAATATAATTTATGTTCACAAGAAGCCTGCATTTTGCAGTGGAAACGATAAATAGAGGAAGGAATTTAAATAATTTTATTTTATGAAACAAAAAAATTCATAATCAAATAATAAAGGGAATAACAATGGTTATTGCTCTGGGTATTGTTGTCTTCAAACTTATTACTCAGGTTGTAAGGCATAAAGTTAGTCTTACAAAACCACAACTTTGTTTGCAACAAAGATAAGCTAGCATAAAAGATATCAATTAGCATATAAATTGAAGTATTTATCTAACAGAGGAATTTGTAGTTTGAGGAAGTATTTGAACTCCTTCCTATTTCTCTTCTGTTTTGCTTTATCTCATAGAGCAATTGAATTTGTGTGTCTGACTTATTTCAATTAACATGGATTCAAATTGCATATATTTACCTACCAGTGCC